>ML817053.1:68436-126309 GCA_009831015.1 Picea engelmannii | reverse complement strand
TAAGCGTGTTTTTCTTTTTATTATGGACTTAGTCCATTTGTTTCTTCTTGGCCCTTTCTTATACAAAACTCATTATATTAGCTTTTCTTTTCTAGTTTTATTCTACTAGATTTTATAATTTTGACCTTTTGTGAATCTTTCGTGTTGAGCACATCTCATTAATGTTGATGTCGAGGTGGTTGACCTTGTCATCGTTGATGGTTGATCGTTGATGGAAATGTCAACCAGGGGTCTTTTGAGGCTTCTTCTTTTTCCCACAACAAGGTTTATAATTCCATCCGAGGCAGGTTGTGGCCCATAATCGTTTTCTTTGAATTCAAAGATTTTGATGAAGTTTTATCTCTTTGAAATTTTACAAAGAGTTATGAGAACATTTAAGGTTTTTTATTTTCTTAAATGTTTTATTTGACTGTGAATACATGAAAATTTATACATATATAACATTTTTACAGGATAAAAGGGGCCACTTGGATGGCTGCTATAAGCAAAAGAAATGCTAAAAAGTGCCTTAGATCATCCATTAAAAGTATAAATATTAAAAAGATCAAATTGCCACTAGAATTAGAGGTGCATCTAGTGTAGGGTCATCCTCATCATTTTTGGAGGGCCCCATTACTCTTTCGTTGGTTCTATCAGATGCAACATTCCATTTATCATTTTCAGGTTGTTTCTACTTAGAAATCTCTAGTGGGAGAGTCAAGAATTTGTCATTTAGTGGTCATGCAGAGGTTTTGTGTTGTGAACTGTGGTGATGCCCTCTCCTCTCCATCATGGCCAAACCATCTCTATCCCTAGGACTCCTCTCACTATGCTAAGAAAAACGATATAGTGCAAAAAGGGTTGGGAAGGCAACATGAGGTTCTCCACTTTTGGTGCAAGAGGTCTTTTCCCTGTAGTCCAAGAGTTGGTACAATGCGTCACATCCAACTCTATCTTTTGAGGTTGTACTATAATCTTGTTGGAGTTACTTCACACACACCTAGGATTTATTTTTCCTAAGGTTATTCCTTGTTTATTAGTCATAAGTAGTCATTATCTAGTCTCCTATATTTTAGGGGAGAATATTCCACCTGCAGAATATGATCTTTCAGTTGACACTTCAGTTTGACTAGTTGAATCGAGTTTAGATGTTGCATTGGTTTTGTCACCATGCAACATTGAGATCATCACCAACTCACTACTCTTTGTTCAGTCGGTTAACTGAAGACTAGTTGACTAGTTAACTCAACTAGGTGACAGTTCACTCCCGTAATTGCCTGAGAGACTAGACTAGGTGGAAGTTTACTCTTGTAACTGCTGGTGTGTGTCCAGATCAATCTAGACCACCACTATGGTTCATTAGTTACTCATGTATCCTATACCTATTGTAAATTATTCACTCTTTGTGTGTGGAATACGGTTAATGATAATTCTTCCATTCTTTCTCTCCTTCTTCCTTCTCCAATTCTCTCTGCAAATGTGTGTATCATTGTTTAGCTAGATCTATTCTGTGCGGGTTCAACACATTTACAGGGTTGTAAATGTGTTGAACCTGCACATAATAGATCTAGCTAAACAATGATACACACATTTGCAGAGAGAATAAAAGAAAGGAGGAGAGAAAGAATGAAAGAATTCTTATTAACTGTTGTGAATAATGAATAATTTACACATGATATACTCCGTATATCTCAATGAGTTCGACTTGAGGTGAACCAAGTCGTCATAGTGGTGGTCTAGAGTGATCTGGACACACACCAACAATTATGGGAGTGAACTGCCACCTATTCTAGTCTCTCAGGCAGTTACATGAGTGAATTGCCACCTAGTTGAGTTAACTAGTCAACTAGTCTTCAGTTCACTGACTGAACAAAGAGTAGTGAGGAGTTAACTCAAGGAATCAAGACTAATGCGCCACTCTGGTGATGATACCAAGGCAAGGTCGAATTAACATGGTGATGATCCCAATGCAACATCTAAACTCAACTCAACTAGTCAAACTGAAGTGTCAACTGAAAGATAATATTCTCCAGTTGGAGTATTCTCTCCTAAAATATAGGAGATTGGATAATGACTAATTATGACTAATAAACAAATAAAAACCTTAGGAAAAAGAAATCCTAGGTGTGTGTGAAGTAACTCCAACACCCCCCTTGAACATCACTATGGTGAAAATAAAGATTGGGTCCCAGCAATGAGGCCATGTTAGGTACCCAAGTACAAAAGATACACTGAAAATAAAGTGAGGAAAGAGGGAAAACCTCATGGGAAACCCCCCTCCCCCCCAAGGTACAATGTATGTGAAAATAAGAACTACAGTTGCTAGGCAACTGTGTCCTTCACTCCAAGACGACCTCGCAGAGAATGGAATTTCTGCTCAGTGAAGGTCTTGGTGAAAATGTCTATCGTCTGTTCTGCTGAAGGACATAACTGTAAGTCGATGATCCCCTCGTGTACTAAGTCCCAGATGTAGTGCATGTGGATCTCGATGTGCTTCGTCCGCTGCTTCTGAACTGGATCTCTCCAGAACTTCAGAGCGCTTTGGTTGTCACACCAGATGATGATCCATCGATGAAACTGAATGCCCAACTCAGTGAGAAAATGTTGTAGCCACATAGCCTGAATGGTTATGTTAACTACCCCTATGTACTCTGCCTCGGCTGAAGATAGAGCAATGGCAGCTTGCTTCTTGCTCGACCAACAGATAGGCCCAAAACCAAGACTGAGTGATTAACTGGATGTGGACTTGCAATCAATGATATCGCCAGCCTAGTCAGAATCAGTGAACCCAATGAGATCTAATGTAGAGTCTGCTGCATAATGAATCCCAAAGGTGATGGTGCCTTGTACGTATCAAAGGATACACTTTGCAACTTTCCAATGTAGCTCATGCGACTCCTGCATGAACCTGGAAACTGCGCCAACTGCATATGAGAGGTCTGGTCTAGAGTGTGTGAGATACAACAAGCTCCCCACTAGCTGTCTGTACAATGTGCTGTCAACCAATGGAGTCTCCTCGCCATCCTCAAGTTTGACTCTTGATAGGAAAGGAGTCGGAGCAGACTTGCAATTTGTCATGTGAAATCTCTCAAGGAGATCTCATGCATACTTGGCTTGAGACAATTTGATGCTTGATGCATCCTGACTGATCTCAAGTCCAAGGAAGAAGTGTAGTGGACCCATGTCCGTCATCAAAAACCTGTCATGAAGAATCCTCTTGACTGCAACAATCGTTGAAGTTGAGCAACCGGTGATCAGTAAATCATCGACATACAGAACTAAAAATAGAAGTGAATCAGTCGTCCTGAGCATGTATACATTCGGGTCTGATTTACAACGTACAAAGTTTTGTGACAACAGGTAGGAGTCCATCTTGGCATACCATGCTCTCAGAGCCTGCTTGAGACCATAAAGTGACTTATTCAGTCGACATACCAAAGATGAGTCCTGCATAAATCTGTGGGGCTGCTCCATGTAGATCTCCTTAGAGAGATTGCTATGGAGAAATGCATTCTTCACGCCAATTTGATGGACTTCCCATCCCTTGGCTGCTGCAATGGCAAGGGCCAATCGAATGGAATCCATCTTCGCTACTGGAGCGAAGGTCTCATCATAGTCAAAACCATGAACCTGCTGAAAGCCTTTGGCGACAAGCCTGGCTTTGTATCTGTTGATCTGTCCGTCTGCTGCGCTCTTGGTCCTGTAGACCCATCTGCATTTGACAAGTTTCCTCCCAGAAGGAAGGGGAACCAGATCCCAAGTCTGGTTCTCGAGGAGGGAGTTGTACTCCTCCTGCATGGCGGATTCCCAAAAGGGATTTCTAGCAGCCTCGCCATAAGACTGTGGATCTGAAGACTGAACCAAGAAAAGATGCCTGGAAGGCAATGGTTCAGTGGCAGTGAGTGCAATAAGAGGCTCCTCGAAATCAGATCGAGCCCTCCTAGTATCGGCTGCATCACCTACGAGATCCCCTGCATCCTGAAGAGTAGTCTGTGCCCACTTGGGCCTCTGCTCTTGATCTGCAACTGCATCTGGATGCTCTGATTCTGCATCTGACTGTACTGACTCTGTATCTGAATCTGAATCCTCCGAGTCCTTTGAATCAGAACGCTCATTTGAAGAAGAGTCGGCATGTGCATCCTCATCATCTCGAACAGGTGGAAGAGTGAAGGTGTCTGCATGCGGCTGCTGAGGTACATGCGAGACACTTTCCTCGAATTGGACACTACGCTCAATGATGAGCCGGTCTGAGGAAAGATCAATAAGTCGATATCCCTTCACATCGTCGGGGTATCCAACAAAAATGCACTCATTGCTCTGTGGATCAAGTGCCTTCCTCTTTTCAGAGGGAATCCAGGCCCATGCACGTGAACCAAAAATGCGAAAGTGGGCCACTTCCGGTTTGAGGCCACTCCAAACCTCGTAGGGGGTCTTATCCTTGACAGATCTATGGGGAGATCTATTTTGGATGTATGTTGCACAGTTAAGTGCTTCGACCCATAGTCTCTGTGGTAGTGTCTTTGCATGCAAGATGCCATCTCCTTTAGAGATCTGTTTTTCCGCTCAACAACTCCGTTTTGCTGTAGAGTGTAGGGAACTGTATGCTGCAACTGAATCCCTGCCTCATGGCAAAGATTATGAATCTCATGATTCACATACTCTCCCCCGTTATCAGTTCGGAGGACTTTGATCTTCTTTCCGGACTATGTCTCAACCAAAGCTTTGAAATCTTTGAGTTGTTGAAAGACCTCGGATTTTTGCCTGAGAAAGTAGATCCAAGTAAAGCGTGAGAAATCATCAACAAAATTGAGAACAAACCTCGCTTTGCTGATTGATGGATGCGGAAAAGGACCCATGAGGTCACTGTGGATCATATCTAAAGGTGCGGAAGCTCGCTGAGACTTTCCCTTGTCGAATTTCTCTTGAGGGTGTTTCCCGAGAACACATCCCTCACACACTCCCTTGGAGAAATGGATGTCTGGTAGACCATCAACTAATTTGTGCTTGCTAAGCTATTTCATGTATCTGAAATTCAAATGTCCAAACCTTTTGTGCCATATCTTACTACTTTCATCAGCATGAGTAAGCAGTAAAGCAGAATTAGGTTCAATGAATTCAGAAAATGTATACAATCTAGATTGATGATTTACCTTACCGGTAGCAACCCTGGAGTTGGTTTGCATGTCGTAGATGTCCATGAAATTTGGTGTGAAGATGACTTTCTTTGCGGTGTCGGAATTCGTCATCTGATACACAGAGAGAAGGTTGACAGAAAGCTTGGGAACATGCAACGCGTTCTCGAAGCTTCCGTTGGTGAGTTCAATCCTTCCTTTGCCGGTGATTTCGATATAAGAGTTGTCCCCCATCAGAATAGGAGGACCTTTGCTTGCATCCAACGAAGAATATATTGCTTTTGAGGCAACCATGTGATGTGATGCTCCTGAGTCTACGATCCAAGCATCGAGAGAGGAGTTGATGGCAATCAAGGCATGGCTAGAATTGCCTTTCTGGGAATTCAGAACTTTTGGCTTCTTCTTCTTTGCACCCTCAAGGATGCGATCTCCAAGGTTGTTTTGATGAAGTATCTAAGACATCAGATATATTTGTTTTTGCATGCATGCGGATTCCGAATGGAATCCTTTGTGACAATATGTGAATTTCTCTCATTTTCTTCCCTTTTCTCCTTTGGATTCGGAGGCATCGATGAAGGGTTTTGTGTACCCTTCCTTCTTTGTATGTGCATGAGCTTTCCACTTATCTTTATCTTTAGCTTTCTGATATTTGTGGCTGCCATCATGCATAGTGAGTGAGTGTGTGCGCCCTTGGGCCTTTGATTGCGCCCATGTTGATGAGCTTAGTTTGCTCTTGTGTCAAGGATTCGATAAAGTCCTCAAGAGAAGGCATCTTCCAGGTGGCTCCAGAGGCGAATCTGACAGTATGGAATGCAAATACGAATACAGAGAATTCAGGACCAAGCTTGGAGAGAATGGTAAGAACCATTTGTTTCTCCTCCGTCGATTTATCAACCCCGCAAGCTTTGAGTTGCGACAATAAATCCTTGAATTTTGTAAAGAAATCTTGGATATTGTCGAAGCTTTTTGGATCCAATGTGAGCATCTCCACCTCTAGCATGTGTCCCCTCCTCTCATCCTGTTTGCCAAAGAGCCCTTCCAAGATTTTCCAGGCTTCATTGGGAGTCTTAAAGGAAGATATGTGAAAAAGGAGATCAGGAGAGATAAGATTGCAAATTGTTCTGAGTGCATCATCCATGCGATTTAAGTACTTGGATTTTTCTATGGCTGATGTCGGTTCTGTATCTGTATTCATGGTTAACCTGTACAACCCTCTATATAAGAGATGTATGGCTATTTTCTCCTTCCATGCAAAATAATTGTAAGGTGTAAGAGTGAATTCTTTTTGGAATTCCATCTTTCCGTTGTCTTCAATCTTTTGTACCTGCAAATTTTTTTGGTGTAGCTTTTGCTTAGCAGTCCGTCGGCTCTGATACCATGTAAATGTGTTGAACCCGCACAAAATAGATCTAGCTAAACAATGATACACACATTTGCAGAGAGAATAGAAGAAAGAAGAATGAGAGAAAGAATGGAAGAATTCTCATTAACCGTTGTGAATAATGAATAATTTACACATGATATACTCTGTATATCTCAATGAGTTCGACTTGAGGTGAACCAAGTCATCATAGTGGTGGTCTAGAGTGATCTGGACACACACCAACAGTTACGGGAGTGAACTACCACTTATTCTAGTCTCTCAGGCAATTACGAGAGTGAACTACCACCTAGTTGAGTTAACTAGTCAACTAGTCTTCAGTTCACCGAGTGAACAAAGAGTAGTGAGGAGTTAACTCAAGGAATCAAGGCTAATGCGCCACTCTGGTGATGATACCAAGGCAAGGTCAAATTAGCATGGTGATGATCCCAATGCAATATCTAAACTCAACTCAACTAGTCAAACTGAAGTGTCAACTGAAAGAGAATATTCTCCAGGTGAAATATTCTCTCCTAAAATATAGGAGACTGGATAATGACTAATTATGACTAATAAACAAATAAAAACCTTAGGAAAAAGAAATCCTAGGTGTGTGTGAAGTAACTCCAACAAATCTAGAATGGAAGATTAACACAAATCATAATGCTATTAGCGTCGGAAATAATCTTATCTTTTGGGGTCTGATTAAACAAAACATCATCCTTCTTTCTAGATAGAAAATGAAATTTCAATTCTAATAAGTTGCCAAAATACATGAAACTTGATAGCCCAGGCCCAACAAGGTAAATTTCCATGAGAGTGTAGTAGGGAGAGGGAGCCAGAGAAATACAAGGCTCATTTTCAGGAATACCTAACAAAAGATCAAAACTATAAAATATGTTTGAGGCTTTGAGGAATTCCAAGGCAAATAAACCAATGGTTTGTGACATTCCATTCCAAGATAGGGGACCAAGCAAAGACGACTTTCTTTTTAGCTCCACAAAGGATTTCTACACGTTTCTATGACAAAATAGCTAGGTTGATTGATTTGACTCAATTAACTAGAGTTTGTTAAGAGTGTTTAGAATAGCTTTATGAAATTTCCATTGATACCCATTAGTTGGTTTATACTTTTTGAAGGAGTTAGATTGATTCTAGTTTTAGTGTGATCCAGATTTATGAGCAGAACAAAATGAATAATATATTGAATACAATAACACATAGATATGGAGAACAACAATAGATATCCAATGAACAATAACTTCTATTGAATAAATAAAATAGGCTGAAATTGTAAAACTGCAGAACTTAAAAAGAACTTGCTCGAATGGTGATAGTTATCTTTGAGAAGAGACGTGGCTGCTACACACATCCGTCTGAGAAAAATGATTACAATGAGGCTCCAGAGACATTTTTAACATTACTCATGAATGCCAAAACCTTAGACATCCAAAAACCTAACCCTAGGAGATGAAACACCAAAAATTGTGTGGGCCCCGATAGGTAAGTTGGTACCTCAACTTCCCGGGGTCGTAACTTTTGCATACGACCTCTGTTTTAGGCGCGTGATAGCTCGTTGGAAAGCTCTTTTCGAGAACAACACATTATGCCGTCAAACTTTGACTATGTTTATAGTTTGATTGTGACAAGCCAAAAAAACACTGTTTAGGGCCCCAAAATGGCCCTGAAAGTACAAAAAGATGTAGTGATATGAAAACTTCCAAAATAATCCAGTTGGATTAGGTGGGCGACCACCAATCTCCCCCTGGAAGTTGTGTAGGGCTTCAGACAATCCCGAAAGTGTAGAACTCACAATTACAAAGAATTATAGAAGAAAGTGTTGAACTAAAAACTGTCAGGAGGAGTCAGCTGGAATAGGTGGGTGGCCACCAGTATCCACTTGGATCAGTGCTCCCCCCTTAGGAAGCAATGGTCTCCATTGCGTTGAGTGCCCCCATCAGGTGAGGAAATTTCTGCTGAATTTGGCTCCGGGTGAGCCACTGCCTTGGTGCAGGAGTTGCCCTGCCTTGACAACCCGATAAAGCTGGATCCTCTGCTGGTGAGTGCCTTTGACCCGTGTGTCCACTATTTGATCAGTGGATGCCTGTTCCATGCAGTCATGGTTGAACTCTGTTGGTGTCAACTGTTCTGCGATCTCCGAGGTGTCCAATAATGGTGGAAAATATGGCCGGAGGAGGTCCACATTGAACACTGGGTGCAAGCCAAGGAAGGGGGGAGTGTTGAGCTCAAAAAAATTGTCACTCACATCCTTGGTGATAGTGTAAGTCCCATAACGAAGTGAATAGAGCTTCCAATGGGGCCTTGTAAGGCGTTCTTTCTGCAAATGTAACCAGACCTTGTCTCCCACCTGAAACTTGTGTGGTACTTGGTGTTGATCATGGCACTGCTTGCACTAAGCATTGGCTTTATGCAAAATCTCATGGACCTGTTGATGGATGTGCTGAATCCGTTCAATGAATCTGGTGGCTTTGTCAGCCTCAAACTGAACATGAGAATAATTTGTCTGTGTTGTTGCAAGAGGTAGTGCAACATCAATGGAACCCAAGGGTTGGAATCCCAGCCCCCCTGAAAGGGGCTATGGCTGGTGGAGCTATGGAGAGCCCTGCTGTAGCTGTGCTGAACATAGGGAAGACTCTCATCCCATGTACGCGGATGCTTAGAGTTATACACGCGTAGGATGTGTATAATCGTTCGATTGACGACCTCTGTTTGGCCATTAGTTTGAGGGTGGAAGGCAGTGGATTTGGTGAGCTTGGTGTCCAACAATGATCAGAGACTCGACCAAAATGCGCTGAGGAACTTGCTGTCCCGATCAGAGATGATGGTTTGTGGTATCCCAAAATGGACCCACACTCGTTCGAAGAAGAGCTTGGCAGTATTTGCCACTGTGATGCTCTTCTTGCAGGCTATGAGAATGGCCATCTTCGAAAACCGATCAACTACCACAAATACACAATCATTGCCTTGCTTGGTGGATGAAAGACAGACATGGAATCCATCTCGATGGATTCCCAAGGCCTTTCGAGAGTAGGAAGAGGGGTGTATAAGCCTTGCTTCTTGATGGCTGGCTTGGCAATGATACAGGCAGTGCAAAATCTGATATACTTGCTGACGTCCCGTCAAAGTTTCGACCAATAAAAATGTTTTTGTAGAATGACCATGCCAAAATATCTTGCCATTCGACTGTAGTGAGCCTCCCAAATCATCTTTTCATGCTCACTTACAGGAACACAGAGATGGCCCAACTGGCATAACAATCCATCCTGAATGTGAAAATCGGTGACATTCGCGCCTATACCCAAGACCTGATAGGTGGTGGCGAAGTCAGGATCTTGTTGATAAAGTTGAGGCCACTTAGATGCCTCATGCCCACAAGAATGGAGCACAGTGGTGAGTGCAGCCACGGGAGGTCGACTGAGGTAGTCAACGACACGATTTGTGCTCCTTGTCTTATACTTGATGTTGAGATGCAACTGCTGCAGGTAGGTGGACCATTTTTGATGGTGGTCGTTCTGCAACTTCCCTTGTGTCTGTATGAACTGTAGAGGCTTGGGATAACTGTGGGTGATTGTCTCCTTTCCTAGATTGTAATGTTTGCATTGACGACATGCTTGCACAATGGAATACATTTCCTTGTCATAGGTGGGGTATCTTCAGACAGTATCTTAGAGTGTCTCACTATGGTATGCTACTGGATGACCATGCTGAGTGATAATTGCGCCTACAACATAGTTAGATGCATTAGTTTCAATCTTGAATGGTTGTTGCAGATCGAGTAAAGAGAGTATTGGAGCTGGGCACAAACGATGCTTCAGATCATCAAATGCTTGTTGTTGTGCCTTCCCCCATGTGAACTTTGCCCTGCCATCGCCCTTGGTCACTTTGCCGAGGACCCATGCAATATGGGAGAATCCCAACACAAACCGTCGATAGAAGTTGGCAAGTCCCAAGAAGCTCCGAAGCTCTGTTAGTGTGGTTGGGGGTGGCTAGTCACGAATGACTCGGATCTTAGCTAGATCCATATGTACCCCATGCTCATCAACATTGTAGCTCAAGTATTGGACCCTGTTCATGCCAAATGAACATTTTTCCAAGTTGACATATAGCTTGTGTTGTCGCAGAGTGCTCAAAACCTGCTGAATATGCTGCATGTCGTCCTCCCAAGTTCCGCTGAAGATGAGGATGCCATCCAAATATACCACCACAAAAGCGTTGGTGAAGGGTCTCAATACATCATCCATCAACCTCATGAAAGTGGCTGGTGCATTTGTTAAGCCAAAGGGCATGACCAACCATTCAAATAGACCTTCTTTAGATTTGAAACTTGTCTTCCGTACATCAGTTGGTTCGATGGGAACCTGGTGGTAGCCAGACTTTAGGTCAATCTAGCTGAAGAACTTTGCCCCCTTGAGTTGGTCAAGGTCATCATTCGGGGAATTGTGTATCAGTTCATGATTGTGATTTTTTTTAATGATCTGCAATCAATGCAGAGCCGCCATGTCCTGTCTTTCTTCTGCACCAATGCAATCGAGCTTCTGCAAGGGGAGGAGTTGGGTCTGATGTGCCCCTTTTGAAGCAACTCTTGGATTTGACGCTTGATTTCGTTATTTTCCATGAACGAACGATAATAGACTGGTCCATTAGGCAGAGGTGCATCGAGGGTTAGATCAATTGGCTACTTGACTTGACAGTGCGTCGGTACCCCGATGGGTGAGGAGAAGATGTCTCTGTACTCTTCCATGATACCATCCACTTGCTTCTGTTGCAAAGAGAGGCTCTGTGTAGAGGCCACAGATGTGGCAATGATCTTATGCTTACTGTGAGCACGGATCACAAAGAAGATGAATTTCCTGGTCTGTGAAATGACCTTACTGCATTGCTTAGCAAAGATTAAATAAATAATGGTAGGAGACACTACCTCTGGTACCCTATACAATTGCCTACCCAAAGTAATAATAATATTGCGGGGTCTAGACTCATACACAACATGTTGCTTCCACAAATATGGCTGTCCTAAAAGAACATCACAAACTTCAAGGGGAACAACATCACACAATACCTCGTCTTTGAAGGGCTTGATGCCGTAGGGCAGACGACACTGTTGGCTGACGTGGAGATCTCTTCCTTGGCGAAGCCAACTGATGGTGTAGGCTTGCGGTGCGGTGTCGTTGGCAAGTCCAACCGCTTGACAACCTATGCTGAGATCAGGTCCTTCTGACTGCCGCTATCGACAATGAAATGAAGCGGAGCCCCCTTTACCCACATCTGTGAGTGAAAGAGATGTTCCCCTTCCTCTGGTTCTTCTGGTTCGCTTGGTTGGACTTTGGTGGTATCGACAATGGCACTGGGTTCGACATTGATAATCTGCTTCCCTCCTTTTGGATTTGATTTGGAGTCAGAATTTGCCTCTGACTTGGAAGCTTTCAGCTCGACCACCAGTGACTGCTTGGAGCGACATTCTTCGGTGTTGTGCCAAGGGATTTTATGGTATTCACACCATTTTCCCGTGTCCTTCTTCGACTTCTCATTACCCTTCTTGTATTGCGGCTTGGACTAGTTGTCATGAGAGTGACCATCTTTGCTCTGTCCCTTGTTTTGTGGGTTGGGGTCGCCTTTGTGCTGCTTCGACTGTGAGGAGTTTGCAGAGCCAAACTCTCGCCTCTTCTGCTTAAAATTTTGCTTGATCTTGACAACATATCTATAAGCTGCACCTAATGATGCAATGTCCAGAAACTCCATTTTTGTTTGAATGTATATATGTAGACAACTGCAGTATTTGAGCACCAGATGTCGTTCAGAGTCTTTGATACCGAATTTGGTGTGCAGGGTATGAAAAATATTGGTGAAATCTGGTACTGTCTGGTCCCTTTCTTGACGCAGCGTGGTCCATCTTGTGTATTGGTCCTCGTAGCTTCCAACAAGGCAGTATTGTTCTTTAATGACATCCCTGAAGGAATCCCGTGTGGGGGCGACCGCAAATATTGCAGATTCCTCTATGGCCCTTTGCTCAAAGTAAGTATCCCACAAGTCGTTAACATGGGGAACGACCTTGAGGAGTGCAAAAGTAATCTTTTCCCTGTCGGAAAAATTGTGGACCGAAAAATACCCTTCGAAGTAGATTCAATGATTTATCTACAACATTCGCATCTATCAGTCCTTCAAATAATGGAATATCAAAATTTACTTGTACCTTGAAGGGGGTTGCATGACCGTTTGATGAAGATGTGTCTCCTGTGGGCGACCGCCAAAGGATCTGTGCAAAGTTGTCCATCATTTCGTTTCTTTGTTGCGCAAGGGATTCCTCGAGCAACATTTTAAAAGAATCTCCTACTCCATCATCTTTCTTTTCCTCCCCCATGGGTTGTTGTCGGGCTTGGCATGATTGACCTTTCTTGTCGGGGACATGCATGAAGAAAAATAAATGAAGCACAAACCGCTCTGATACCACTAATCTAGATTTATGAGCGGAACAAAATGAATAATAGATTGAATACAATAACATAGAGATATGGAGAACAACAACATGTATCCAATGAACAATAACTTCTATTGAATAAATAAAATATGTTGAAACTGTAAAACTGTAGAACTGAAAACAACTTGCTCGAATGGTGGTAGCTATCTCTGAGAAGAGATGTGGCTGCTACGTGCATCAGTCTGAGCATAATGATTACAATGAGGCTCTATAGGCCTTTTTAACATTACTCATGAATGCCAAAACCATAGACATCCAAAAACCTAACCCTAGGATATGAAACACCAAAAGTTATGTTGGCCTCGATGGGAAAGTTGGTACCTCAACTTCCCGGGGTCGTAACTTTTGCATACGACCTCCGTTTCAGGTGTGTGATAGCCCATTGGAAAGGTCTTTTCGAGAACTACAAATTATGCCATCAAACTCTGACTTCGCCTACAGTTTGACTGTGACAAGCCAAAAAAACACTGTTTAGGGCCCCAAAACTAACCTGGAAGTACATAAAGATGTACTAATATGAAAACTTCCAAATTAAGCCAGTTGGATTAGGTGGGTGGCCACCAATATCCACCTCGAAGCTGTGTAGGGCTTCAGACAACCCCGTAAGTGTAGAATCCACAATTACAAAGAATTGCAGAAGAACAAGCTGAACTAAAAACTGTCAAGAGGAGCCAGTTGGAATATGTGGGTGGCCACCAATATCCACTTGGATCATAGTGCTTCCACTAGTTGATGGGAGGTTGAAGACCTAACATTAATATTATGTATGAGCTCATTAACACGATCCAAAACTAACCTAACCTATTTGAGTTGGAGAGTTTGAAGTGCTTCTTTATCTTAGGCTAATTAAGCTGATCTTTGACCCAAGAGTAAATTTTTTTTGTGTATAGTTGTGATTTCTCTTTTGTAAATCTCAAGGCTGAAATATATGGTGATTTGAACATACTCTTTCCTTTGTGTAGGTGGATAGGAAACTACCAAATGAATGTTTCATTGAAAGAGAGGCCAAATTTGAATCCTTGGCTCTACCAATCCAAGAAAGGCTTTGATATCTTACCAAGCTTTCTAAATGTTCAGGGCAAGAGAAGTTCCCTTAATTTTGATCATGGATGGGGTGAAAATTAAAATTTTAAGGTTTAGGCTTGACAATGGTTTCATGCTAGAAGGAGCTCTTGGATTGATCCAATTATATAATCGCACTTTCTAGGACCCCATTCCTTAAATGGATAAGATGATCCACTTCACACACAGAGCTTGGGTCTACATATTGGTTATGAGGATTGCCATCCCTCAATGTTTATGAGTGCAACAAAGATTTCAATTAACTATATGAAATTCTTTACCTCCTTAAATATTTTCCCAATGAAAGCTTTGGAGAGACTTTGATATGGAAGGGATAAAGGGGACCCGATAAGAGTAAATATATATGCTCTACAATCAAGATTTTGGTTATTGTGATTTGAAAACAGAGTATCAAAGGTAGGGGTTTAGTAATCCAGTTTTAAATTATTTTTCCACCCTTTGAATCACCATTTCCTACGAGTCCTTGGGCAAAGCTTGAAAGGAAAAAGGGGATTCCTTCAAACTTAAAAAATTGCCATGACTAAATCTGGGACCACCCTTGGTCCGAAAGGTAGTAAGGAATCTCACAAGGAAACTACATGTAACATTGAGTTTTGGCCCATTGGATCTTAGATCCAAACATTGTGTAGAATCATTGAAGGCATTCCATAGATCCATTGATTCCTACTCAAGGATGGTGGGGAAGGGGTCATTTTGTTAAAGTTTAAGCCATTATTATAATTCTTTGCATTTCAATAGATAACAATAGCATAATACAAGACCACTGAGAAATACACAATCACAAGAGACACAACATTCATTCTGGGAAACCCTCTAGGGGAAGAAAACCCAGCAAAACTTCCTTATTATAGATAGCCAATACAATGCCAAGAGATAACTCAAACTAATACAACAGATCCTCTCCCAAAGATGCGCCACTCTCTCTCCTTCTTCTCTATCTGCAGTTCCGAAACTTGTCTCTCAATGAGCAAGTGAGTTGTGTGTCTAAGTGAGGCGCTAGCCTCCTTATTTATACAAGACTGACACGTGTGAAGTGTCTCTTCACTGGTAGGGCCGACTTCTCCAACTGGGTGGTTATAACCACCTTTTTTATATTTCGAGGCCTCTTTAATATCTTCTGGGGCCGACTTCTTATTCTGCCTGTTACAATTATATTTTGACCAATCCGCAAAAGAGGATTTGGTCCTTTATAATAACCGACATGATCAATCTGCAATGGGGATTGATCCAATGAATATATATTAAATAATAATAAGAATACACTTTGTAGTTACATTATTTTGACACTCCCCCTTAACAAGAAGGGTATTCTTCAGCAGCATCATGCGAGAGAGAGAGGCCTTTATCATCAACAACATCAAGTGGGTGAGAGGACAACATCATCAATATCATCTTGGAACACTGACTGACGTATCTATAAATCATCAGAAGTTTTCTTCATCGACAACGTCGTCATTCTCAAAGGAATGCAATTATCATCTGCATCAATATGTATTAGTGTAAAACTGATACATCATCATCATCATCATCACAGCACGAGGCCGACTCATCATAATAATACTAGACTGGCTTTACGTCACAGCTATCTAGCCGAAAGCACAGTTCTAGTCTCATCTCATTGTCTTGCTTTACGTCACAGCTGTCAAGCTGGAAGCAAGGTGCTCGTCCTGCTTTACGTCACAACCATCAGGTCAGAAGCAGGATACTAGACTGGCTTTATGTCACAGCTATCCAGCCGGAAGCTCAGTGCTAGTCTCATCTCATCATCTTGCTTTACGTCACAACCATCAGGTCGGAAGCAAGGTACTCGTCCTGCTTTACGTCACAACCATCAAGTCGGAAGCAGGATACTAGATTGACTTTACGTGACAACTTTCCATCCAGAAGCTCAATGCTAGTCTCAGCTCATCATCTTGCTTTACGTCACAACCATTAGGTCGAAAGCAAGGTACTCTACCTGCTTTACGTCACAACCATCAGGTCAGAAGCAGGATACTAGACTGGCTTTACGTCACAACTAACCAGCTGAAAGCTCAGTGCTAGTCATATCACATCATCTTGCTTTACGTCACAACCCTCCGGTCGGAAGTAAGAGATGTCTCATCACAACAACTACTCCCCCTTTTGAGGAAGGTCCTTTCGGACTATACCAAGCTTATCTTGAAAGTGCTCAAACTTTACACGAGATAGAGGCTTGGTCAACGCATCAACAACTTGTTCATCCGTGCTAATGTACTGGAGCTTTAAGGCTCCTCTCTGCACCATGTCACATATGTAATGATATCATATCTCTATGTGCTTCGACCTGTCGTGGAATACATGATTCTCTGTCATATTTATGCAGCTTTGGTTGTCACATAGGATCGTGGTTGCTTCCATCTCTAGGTCAAATAGACCGGTCAACAACTTTCGAAGCCATATAGCTTCGCAGCTGGCAGAACATGCAACAATGTATTCTGCTTTCACTGTACTGAGAGAAATGCTGGATTGCTTCTTACTCTGCCACGAGATCATAGCTGATCCCAAACTGAAACAACATACTGAAGTGATTTTCTTGTCAGAAACACTTCCTACCCAATCTGCATCAGTATATCCACTCAATGTGAAATTATGATCTCCATCATAGCTGAGACCACAATCTATTGTACCCTTAAGGTACTTCATCACATGTTTTGCAGCCACTAGGTGAACATGTCTGGGTTCTACCAGAAACTGACTCAAGGTGTTCATGACAAAAAAAATGTCTGGTCTGGTGTTCGTCAGGTACATCAACGATCCAATAATCTGTCTGTACAATGTGTCATCAATCAACTCTGACGAAGTGTCGACCAACAACTTCAGCTTCGCTTCCATGGGTGTATTCATGGACTTACACTCCATCATGTCGAATCTCTTCAGGATTTCCACTGTATACTTCCCTTGGTTAAGGAAGATCCTCTCAAGACTCTGCCATACCTCAAGACCTAAGAAATAATGCATTAGGCCAAGGTCTTTCATTTCAAATTCTGAGGCAAGTCTCTTCTTACATTCAATGATGAGCTTTTCTTCTCCAGTTAAGAATAAGTCATCCACATATAGCAGTAATATTACTGGCTCATCGTTCATGACCTTGAAGTAGAGGTTAGAGTCTGCTTTACTCTTGGTAAAGCTTAAGCTCGTCAAGAAATTGTCTATACGACCATACCAAGCTCTAGGAGCTTGCTTCAATCCGTATAAGGCTTTCTTCAATCTGTAGACATGAGACTTCCTATCTTCAACTTCAAATCCTTGGGGTTGCTCTTTATACACTTCCTCTTTGATGACACCATTTAGGAAAGCCATCTTTACGTCCATCTGGTGCAGCTTCCACTTCATCTTAGCTGCAAGAGCTATGATGGTTCTAATCGAAGTGTATTTGGCTACATGAGCGAATGTCTCTTCATAGTCAATGCCTTCTTTCTGAGAAAAACCACGAGCGACAAATCTTGCTTTATACTTCTCAATACTTCCATCATCAACATGTTTTATTTTGAAGAGCCATTTGGAGGATACCGCATCTTTACTCTTCGGTTTGGGAACTATTTCCCATACTTCGTTCTTCATTATGGATTGGTATTCCTCTGTCATGGCATCTGCCCATTCTTTCGTCTGAATGGCTTCTTCAAAGCAGGTAGGCTCCTCTTCTAGAAGATCACACATCAAAGCGTATAACTGGAGAATGGCTTTGGTCTTTTCACCTGTCTCGTAGTTCCTTGGGGAACACTGTACTTCTCTACATCTTGAATAAGCTCTCTAGCCCAAGCTGGCTTCCTTTTATGGAGGATCGTCATCTGAGGAGGTTCTTGGACTTCTGATATATCATGGTCTTCTAGAATTCCTCATCTGGGGAAGTTACGACTTCCCTCACTGGTTCAACAACTCTGGGAACCTCCCTCATTGGTTCAGCAGTCCTGGGGATTACAGGTTCCTCTTCATATACTTCTTCAAGCTGTCATCTTCTTGATTTCTTAAGCGCTGCATCTTCATCAAAAGTCACGTCCTTGCTGATCTCAATGTGACGGTGACCTGGTATATAGATTCTGAAGGCCTTGGAGACCTCACAGTATCCCACAAATATTCCCTTCTTTCCTGAAGGCTCCATCTTGTTTCTCTTCTCTTTCGGTATATGAATAAATATTGGGCAACGAAATATTTTGAGATGGCTTACCTCTGGCTTCTTTCTGGTGAACATCTCTTTCGGGGTCTTGAGCCCAAGTGCACTATGGGATAATCGGTTCTGCACATATACAACTGCCATTGCTGTTTATGCCCATAAGCACATAAGAAAATCTTGGTCATGGATCATATTCTTCACAGCTTCCATTATCATTCTGTTCTTTCGTTCAACTACATCGTTTTGTTGGGGATTATAGGGAGTGGTGAGTTCCCTCTTGATCCCAACATCTTTGCAGAAGTTCACAAACTCTTTTGATGTATATTCTCCTCCATTATCTGACCTGAGTATCTTAATCTTTCTTTCAGAAAGATTCTCTATCAAGGCTTTGAATTCCTTGAACTTACTGAACACTTCATCTTTAGATTTCAAAAAATATATCCAGGTCTTATGAGAATAATCATCAATAAATGATACATAATATACATACCTACTAATGGAGGATGATGGAATTGGGCCACATACATTTGAATGAATGAGATCTAGGACTCCTTCTGCTTTGCTGTCTCTCTTCGGAAACAGATTCTTGATATTCTTCCCTTGTGCACATCCATTGCATGCGCCTTCATGATCACCTTTGAGTTTTGGTAAACCTGTAACCGCTTTGCATATGTAAGGTAGCGCCTTGTAGTTGATGTGAGCTAATCTTCTATGCCAAACTTCACATGAGTTTTCAATGGCGTGGGTCATGGCAGCCTATGAGTGACCCTTTAGTTTATACATGCCATTTTCTTCACTTCCAATGATGATTGCTTCATTTATGGTTTCTCCTTTAGCCCACATGAGAACTTCTCCATCTATAAAGGCAACTCTGAAGCCTTTCTTTTCTAAAGCTGAAATGGAGAGTAGGTTTTTGGTCAAACCTGGTACATATAGTACGTCCTTCATCTTCAATGAATTTCTTGAATTCAATTTGTGGTTTGATTCTCCCACTCCCTTGATGACATATTGGTAATCATCTCCAAGTAAGTTTCTAAGAAAACTTCTTTTCTGAAATACAAGAGAGAATGTTTCTTTGTCCCGTCATGTGCTTGGATGCACCACTATCAATGAGCCAGGTGTCCTCTCCAGGTGTTACAGATCCTGAGAGGGCCGAGATTAAGATATGGTCTTTGATCTGCTCTCTTATCATTTTTGCGGGTGGCTTTTCATCTTCGACTACATGGGCATGGTGCCTCTTATGTTTTCTCTTGTATTCTTCTCGTCTGGCTGGACAAAACTTCGCAATATGTCCCATCTTGTCACAATGATAGCATTGTATAGATGGGTAGTCTCTTTCCTTTCGTTGTCCCTTCTTCTGAAATCTCCTTGGATGAGATTCTTTATGATTGAATTTGTTTGAATGTTGAGGCTCTTTATGAGTCTCCTTTTGGAAGTAGGGTTTCTTCCTTCCTCCTTTGGTGTGAGTAGCTAGGGCTTGATCATCATCTCTTGCTAGTAATGCTTCACGATTCGCTACTCTTGTTTCTTCTTGGATGCACTCTTCCCATAGACCATCAAACAATAGTTTTTCTGTTGTGGCACAAATTGTTTGGATGAATGCATCCCAAGGTATTGTGAGGCCATTTAGGGCTATCATCACAAGTTTGTCTTCATCTATAGTATCTCCGATTTCTTTTAGTTGTTCTTTGAATTGAGATATTCTGGAGAAATATTCCTGAATAGATTCTCCTTTCCGCAATCTTGTATTCTTCAGTTGAGTTCTTAGATTCATCTTCTAATTTATGTTCTTTCCTTCATACAGTCTGGTCAAGGCATCAAACATATCTTTCAGAGTCTTCTTAGATGACACATAAGGAATCATGTGGTTTTTGATTGAATCTGCAATGATTCTTTTGGCCCTGATTGTGTCCTTTTGATGCTTTGCCTTTTCTGTAGCATTGACAAGTTCTGATACTTCTTCTTTGACGAATCTTGCTAAGTCATTCTCTCCAAGAATGAGGCCAATCCTATAGTTCCAGGCACGAAACTTTTCCACTCCTTCGAGCTTGTCAACAAGCTTAACGCTTGCAAACATCTTGTACCTGGAGCTAGGAAAATGACCGAAAAATGAAAGTGCTTAAAATCAAAATCTGAACTTACCAGGAGGTGCGCTTGGCTGAGGCGAGTAGCCTGGTGTGTTTGGATCTGAGAAAATCCAACTTTTGCTCCTCCAAACTTGATCTGCGGATTTCTGGACTGGTGCTTCTGGTTTTTTGGTACCTCTGGTACTCTGGTACTTTTGGTACACTGGTTTTCTAGTACTTCTGGTACTTTGTGAAACTAGGGTTTCACTTTCCGGGAGATCCAGCCACTGAAAAGGTGCGCTGAGAGTGCCAAAGTAATACTTGGGGGAGGGCGCATTTTTCTAGGTGGTTTTAGGGCTGAAAAGCTTCACCATAAAAAACCCCTAATTTGCATGTATGAAAACAGTGACGTTTTTCACTCTTGTGAAAGATGCTCTCTTCAACTTAGCTCTGAAACCATGTTAATGTTTAAGCCATTATTATAGTTCTTTACATTTCAATAGATAACAATAGCATAATACAAGATCACTGAGAAATACACAATCACAAGAGACACAACATTTATCCTGAGAAACCCTCTAGGGGAAGAAAACCCAACAAAACTTCCTTATTATAGATAGCCAATACAATGCCAAGAGATAACTCAAACTAATACAGAAGATCCTCTCCCAAAGATGCACCACTCTCTCTCCTCCTTCTCTAACTGCAGTTCCGAAACTTGTCTCTCAATGAGCAAGTGAGTTGTGTGTCTAAGTGAGGCGCTAGCCTCCTTATTTATACAAGACTGACACGTGTGAAGTGTCTCTTCACTGGTAGGGTCGACTTCTCCAACTGGGTGGTTATAACCACCTTTATTATATTTCAGAGCCTCTTTAATATCTTCTAGTGTTAGAATATAGAAGATGGTGTGCTCGTTTTACCATTGACGATACCCTCGTCACCCAACCATAGGCCGAAGCCTCCCTCCGAGCACCTTAACCTTGACTGAGAAATTCCTCCGGAAGCAAACCCTAGGCTAGATAGCCAAACAAAGAGCAGCGCATCTCTCCCCAAGGATATCGCAACACAAAAGACTGATCAGATAGTCCCAAACCCTAGCCAAGAGATATTCAAGCCAAAACTGAGAACTTGCTGCCGTTGCAGCTGCACCTGCAACCCTCCTCCAAACCTGCGCACCAGACTGCAACTGCAGTGCGCACCAACTGGGAAACTGCAATTCTGAGATGTTGTCAAATGAGAATTGGCGCCCTGTATTTATAGTAATCCTGCCATTTTGCTGGGGCCGACTTCTCCTTCTGGGAATGTGTCTGTTCAGTATATTATTATTAATTCCGGCCGACTTCTTCTCTTGGAGGCTAATAGCCTAATATAAATTATCTTCTTGAGCCGACAAGGTTTCTAGGGTTATTAGCCAACTCATTAGGGTTTCTCTTGCTTCTCGGAGTCTTCTATTCTCGTCAGGTTCACACGTGGGGGTAAATACCTCCCGCAACTACCATAATATTAACACTCCCTCCTAGCTAGAGAGGTATTTACAGGTAATGGACTTGAGCACAAAACATACCAGTTACCCGGTAGCATCAATATAGTCATCTAGACTATTTCATGACTAGATCATGAGCATCACCATCATCATCGACTGCATCATCTCTCGAAACCATACTTCATCTGAGTAGTTAGATATGATACTGAATAAGTCACTCTCACCATGGAGTGATACAAGAGGAGTAAAAGGTTCTGAACTATTTTCCGTCTGAAAAATCTCTGTTCATCATTCATCTGTATGATCATCATCTCCAATAATCTGTTGATAGTCTTCAAGGCAATTAGAACAAGGATATAACACACCTGTGTCTATTCATAGTAGTACATAACTACAATCTAGTGGTTAACTATCACATCAAGTAACACACAAGTACTTGGTCAACAACATAAGGTTGCGAACGGTGAAACATATTCACCACAATAGTCCTCATCTACTGTCATATAGTCTTCATAAAAAATATCTGAGAGCATCCTGCATAGAAACAATGTTATGATAAAAAAAACTGTATCATCTGGGCCAATCTTTCACTCACTTCTGTGAGATCTGAAAGAATGCCTGCCACCACAGTAGTCTTCATCTGCATAGAAACAATGTTATGATAAAAACTGAATCAACTGGGCCAATCTTTCACTCATGTCTGTGAGATCTGAAAGAGTGTCTGCCCTCAGTATAGAATATCAACAATAATCATCTGGGCCAATCTTTCACTCACGTCTGTGAGATCTGAAAGAATGTCTGCCCTCAAAATAGAATATCAACAATGGGCTATCTGCCCCATTCTTCTCAACCAAGGAAGAAGGATTATTTCTGATTTCTGAGCCTGGACCATTTTTCACCCTGGGCCATTCTTCCTACACTAATTAAAGTGTAACCTGGAGAGAATGAGTCTTCCCTCGAGAAATGTTTGGACCATTCCTTACCCTGGGCCATTCTTCCGACACTTAACAAAGTGTAACTTGGAGAGAATGAGTCTTGCCATAAGGAATGACTGTCCTGGACTATTCCCCACCCTGGGCCATTCTTCCGACACTAAACAAAGTGTAACCTAGAGAGAATGAGTCTGCCCTCGAGGAATAACTGTCCCTGATTGTTGAGCTTGGACTACTCCCCACCCTGGGCCATGAATGTACCCCAAGGGGTAGTGAAAGCTGTTTTTTCCTTATCATCATGGTGTACTGTGATCTGATTGTAACATGAAAAACCATCAATCATTGACATTCTGTTAGCTCCAACTACTCTCTCTAAAACGTGGTCCATCTTAGGCAATGGATAATTGTGTTTGAGTGATGATCGGTTCAAGTTTCTAAAATCGATACACAGTCTGATTTCACCATTTTTCTTTCTTACTGGGACTAAATTAGCCACCCACTCGGAATATCTTAGTGGGATGATGATTTTGGTGTCCAAGAGTTTTTTGACTTTCTTTTCAATTACTGGTAGCAGAATAGGGTTTATCTATCTGAGTTTCTGTTTAAAAGGCTTGATACCAGGTTTTAGAGGAATTTTATGTTCAATTATAGAAGTATCATAAGTTCTCAATTCGTCGTAAGACCAAGCGAAAACGTCTTTATACTTTCTAAGCAACTCAACGTATTTACTTTTGTTTTCTGGGGACATGTATTTGGATAGTTTCACCAACCGAGGGTTTTCTTTGGTACCTATGTCACAGTCCTCAACCTCTTCAGGCTGCGGTTGTAAGGTGGATCTTAATGGGATATCGTCTTGATTAAATAACCTTTCCAAGGGAATCAGGCCCTTGGGGATCTGGTTATTTTTTAGAACAAACATACGATGATTGGCGATTTTATCATGAAATTCTTGGGGTCTTCCCCTTCCTGCATGATCCAAACATGATCATTTTGGTTTTCTTGGTCGACATGAGTTTCAACAAACTCTTCTATTGATTCTAAAAATTTACGTAGTTGTTCATCATCCTCAAAAAATTGCCAGCGCTGTATGTTATTTGGTATGGAAGGTCGGTGTCTCATTTTTATATGATATTTTAGTTTGAAAGCAGTGGGAGGTGTGAAGGTTGAGGCTGCTTTGGCTAATGCATCACCCTGTTGGTTTTCAGTTCTTCGAATGTAGTGGATTTTGACAGAGGAGAATTTTTTTTTGATCAGATTCCAGACGCAATTCCTGTAAGACCTCAGCCTATGATGTTTGGCCTGGTACTGTCGGTTTACCTGTTTTACGATTAGCTCGACATCACGAAAGATTTCGAGGTTTTTTATTTTCATTCTTCTAGCGGCTTCCAACCCTAATACTAAGGCTTCATACTCACACACGTTATTAGTGTGGTCCACATTTCACTGGAGTCTATAGGAAAAAGGGATTACAAATTGATTATCAGGGGCCACAAGGAGCGGCCCTGCTCCGACTCCAAGGTAAGATGAAGCGCCGTCCAAAAACATCTTCCACACACCAGTGCTATATACACTTTGTTTATTTATTTATTTTTTCTGTTTTTTCTTCTGTACAACTTTCATCTATACCTAAGACAATATCATCGTCAATGGATAAGATATAATTACCTAGATCCTGATCAACAATATATACAGGGTGATTATTCAGGTTGCGCGGATCACTTACCGTGAACGCTAACCTGGTCTCTCTGTACAGGCGTGTGAACTGTCCTCCAAAAATCGGGATCGTAGCATATGTCATGTCAAGCTGGAGGGACCCCCCAAGCTTGGCACCCCAGGATCTAGATAACAACATAGCATATTTCAGAGGGATATCGGCAACCACTACGTCCATGAGAATGCTTTTTGCAGGTATTTGAGCCAGATTTACCACCAAGTCTTTAATCATGCCTATACATTTAACTTTTCTAGAATCGAAAGAATATAAATCTCCATAAGGCCTAGTAATTTTGAGGCCCAATTTATCCATAATGGCTTTAGGCATTACATTGTGGGATGCTCCAGAATCAAGCATACATTTATGGAGTAGTTGGTCGAACAAGGTTAACGTGATATAGAAGGGAGCAACAGTGTCTTTGGCGCCTTCGAAATGAGGGCCAAAAACTATGTTCGGCTTGTCGTCTTCTAAGTTAATGACGTTGGCTTGGCTTTCATCTTCCGAAAAACTAATCAACTTGGCAATTTGTTTTCTGTACGTTGGGTTTTTTGCCAGCTCGACAAGAGGTATGGGGATCTTGATTTTATTTATTTTGTTTTCCAGTTTGAAATTTCCCACAATTTTGTCATTCTCAACATTTTGGGCTTCGACTCCCTTCTTATCAGCTTTCTTTTGTGGTGAAGGTTTTGTTTTAGTTGTAGGAGCTTTTGCTTTCGGTGTTTTGACTGTGAGTGTTTCATCTACCTTAGTGTTGGTAGGCTGTGTGTCTGCTTGGTCAATTTTTACAGTCTGTTTTTCAACATTTTTTGAAACTATCTCATCTTACACGCTCCTCGGCAAGATCTTATTCTTTTGGGTGATTGTAACACTCCTGTTTCTAGGCCTTAGATTGTACTTCTGTTGAAGCTCTGCCATTATACCATCAACAATACCCTGGTAGGTCAAATCTCCAGAAGTACTATCGTTTAGGTCATTTTCCATTCTATTTTCTTTATTTAAGAATTTTTCATAATCTTGTCTTGATAAATAGGGTTGTGGCTCATCATTACCTAGATTGTTTATATCTTCCTCTAATTCCTCAAGATCTTCTAAATCTTCCTCTCCAATGAAGTTTTCACTCTTGAAGGGGGTTGGGATTTTCTGATTCTCATTCTTAATCTATCTTTGTGGGATTTTAGGGTTGGGATTCTTTCTGAAATCCTTTCTGGGAAAATTGTCATTTTTAGTCAGCTCTAATTCCATTTTCGAAATCTTATTAGACAGTTCTTTAATTATCCTAGCCATGTCATCCATTTTGTCTCCCGAAGATCTTCCTGACCCTGAAGATCCTCCTTGTTCTTTGTATCTTCTGGTTTCTTTGTTCCCAACCTCCATTTTGGATTTTAGCTTTCCTGAAGCCATAATGTTTGATTCGATTTCTAGGGCATCATCTTGCATCTTGGTGAGGTCTACTGATCTCCTCTCTCTCAATAGTAAGGCAAAATCAGGGTCGAAAGCTCCAACGAAAGTTACTTTCGATGCAGGCTGAGAAGGTTTGACCTCGATGGGAATTTTATTGTACAATTTATTAAATATTTGGGTGAACTCGAGAACTGATACATAATTTTTCTTTCTAAGAGCCCCAAATTCAGTCAGATAATAGAGGTGATCTTTTCTTTCTCCCAATTGCCTTATGAAAGCACTTTCGAGTTCATCGTATGACCTTAAAGATCCCACTGCTAAGCCTCAGAACCAGGTTTTGACCTGCCCTTTGAAAGTTTATACTAAGAGTCTGGAGCAAACATCTTCGTGTTCGAGTCCTAGGATATCAGCGAATTGGTCAAAGAAATTGATGTGTTCTTGTGCGGTTAAATCGCATTCCCCTGTAAATTTTGGGAGATTTTTCATGTAATTTTCTATAAGGTCATGTAGGGGAACCGGGAGGACAAGAGGTGCATATCTGGAAGCCACCTTAGCAAAAATTCCAGGGAGAGGTACTTGGCTGCCTACGACACCACCTACAACACCGCCTCCAGCCCCCACACCTCCGTGTGCAACCATTGATAGATTTGAGATTGAAACTTGGGTTGTACTTGAATGTGACAGAAAAGTTGTGGGGAACTAATCGTCAAGGCACAAGAAACTGGAAAAAGAAGGCCCAAGGTGAAGAGAACTTCTTTCTCCAGGCTTGTAAGACGAATATATCGAAGAATTGACGAGGGTTAAATCAAGATACGCAGGACATTCGTCGAAGCAATCGGTAGTAGGAGTGTGGACTTCGGGAAAAGAGCACGTATCGATCGACAGGGGGAGGGAGAGGGATCTCTCAAGTGTTCCTCTGACGTTCAACCGTGAAAATTTGGTTGATAGATGACATGTATCCATGAAATGATTTGTCTAAGAGATCTTCTTGATTTTAAAATCTTTTCCGGATCAGAAACTGACGAAGTTTGCTTGTCATCCGGGTTCTTTCTGGTGTTCTTACAGCTAGAAGCCAATTTAAGAAATGTTGAGTCACCAAGTGAAAGATAAAAGTAGCCTTAGTAGGTTTTTCGATCTTTGTTCACTATCAAAGAAAGAAAGTGTCAATGTCGTTCTTTCTAGGGAAAATATTCGTTTCTTCGGTCCTCGACAACGACGCCAAAAAGATATTGTTCCTGAGTTTATACTTTAAGGCTCTGCAGTGTACCTTCAAGGCATCCAAAAAAGGTAGAGATAATTAATGGGTAAAAAGAACTAGTTTAAAGGAAACCGAGATCACAGTTGGTTCCTTAACTGTCTCTGTCTAGCTTCCCATTGTTCTTGAATGCTAATATCCCTTTCAATTGCAGCTCACGATCTTTCAAGTTCTACTTGCGTATTTGCTGTTTGTAAGATGGTATTGAATAGGTTTAATGCAATTCTCATTTGATCTGATAGACCAGGTTCTATATTGGGCTGTCTGGCAACTAGAACAATCATGAAAGTTGGGGGTTTCTTTTTTGTAAATCAAGAATATTTTTAAGGGTCACAAACTTCTAGTTCAAATTTATAAAAATAGAACTTCCAAATTATGAATCAATAGTATAACAGAAATAAAGGCCTTTTCTAGTATCTGAGTCAAATTTAAAGGAGACAATGTACAGAATGAAGAAAAATGAAAGATGTAGTTGTATAAAAAAAATGAGGCATCAATTTAAGAAGAATCTCATTTTAAGTTAATACAAGAAAAAGGGATGATAACTTTGCAGAATCATACAATTTCAGAGTCCTAAAATGTTCATAGGTCTTATATCCGCTGAAAGATGATACAGAGGAAAAACTGCAAACGATTAGATAATCTAACTGTTCAATCACTATAATAGAAGTTACCACATGAAACACTTCATACGAAAGTATGAAATAAAAATTGAATGATAGAGAAACACATAACTCAGGCTTGACGAGATCCGAAATATTCAATCTATATAATATTAATTCAGGAAAAACAAAGTTTTTCTTTTTTACAATTCATCTAGAAAAAAAACCTCTTCTTAGTCTTGAAAAATTACATTTATACAAAACCACCAATCTTAGGATGGTTGGTGATTTCCTAATTCTTAGAGACTAACTATTTGTTAAAAAATAGATCCAAAATTGTTCATGATCTTCTCCATTTTTCCATTTTCTTTGAAGTAAAGATCTTCCAAATAATATTTTTACTTTGCTGATGACACTCCTTCTTTTGATTCGATACATTTAATGCATCTCTCTAGGAACTGTGTAAAATTTCTAGGGGGTTCTAGAAGATCTCTTGCCTCGAACAGATAAACCTTTCTCTGAATCTTGGAAAGACGGTCATCAACTCCTTTATCTGTAAACTTTACTCACTACAGTTTTAAGTTAGGCTCAACTAACAACCTGTCCATTAGGGCGGCATTGATTTTTCTTAGTTGTGAAATTTCCATTTGGATTTCACTCAAATTTTCCCTAAAATTTAATTGATGTCTTACAATATTGATCTGTCCCAAAAGTCCTGTACAATTACCTTTTCCAATATTTAATGACCCTTTGTCTAAAAGATCAAAAATTGATTCACAGTCATCTCTGATTTCCTTGGCTATTCTTTTGCTTTCAGTTATGATGGTCTCCCATAGCTTGAGCATGATGTCGCCTCTGATTTTCTCTTTGGCTGATACTTTCGTAGTTTTGGGTACCTCTTCACTTGTCAAATATATAATTGCCTTTTGGAGAGTAATCCTCACTGCTTTGGCTTCTTTTTCCTTCAAGATAATATTATCAAAGGCATTATCTACTCCTTGAAAGTAATTCTGAACAATTTCTATCTTGGAAATCAATTTTTGCTGTCCAATTTCTATTTTTGAATGCACTTCCAGTGACTAGGCCTGGAAAGCTTTTAGGTCTATAATCTGATCTTCCATTGATATTAGTCTAGCCTGCAACTGTTCTGCGTGCTCCTTTTGTTGAGTAATCTGTAGCTGACTTGTTTATATTTCCTGGCTCATTTCGTCCAAACTCATTTTGAGTGATTGAACCTCTAACGTTTCGGCGACCCTTGTCTGCTGCAAGATTTTACTCATTTCTTCTCTAATGATTTCCTCAACATTATTTAATTGCTCTCGTAATTGTGCTATGATTTTATCACTCTTCTTTATCCTAGTTATCATTTTTCCCACGGTAAAAAAATTTGTTGTTTCCATGGCTCCCATGGAACCTGCTATCTCTGTAGCGAAATCTTCTTCCTCCAAATTTTGTCCAACTATCAAGACTTTATTTTTTTTAACCATGTTCCCCTCCCTCTTATGCATCTCCTGTTTCAGGATGGCCTTCCTTTTTCTACTTAAAAAATAATCGGAAGGAGGAATCTCATCTATGGGAATGGAAGTAAGGTCATCAACAAATAGAACTCCCGTCTATGGGAGTCCGAAAGTGGACTGTAGGGGGGTTAAGGAAGCTATGGGACTCCCTAGCTCCGTAGATCCTTTCCCTCCTGCTACCTTAGGCATGTTGACATCAACCCCTAGTGATGAAGTGGGAGTAGGCTTACTGGACTTGGGAGGACTACCTGACCTTTTCTCTGCTTCGGTCTTTTTGCTTGGTGGAGGCCTTTCCGTATCCTGTAGGGATTTTTTGGGATTTCCTTTCTTTTGTGCTTCCTGCTCGAAACCTGGTGGAACACTTTCTTGCTCCTGGGGGAGGTTAATTTCTTCTCCTTGAAGTACTTGGGGAGGACCAATCTGTCGATGCTTCTGAAAGGTCCGAAAGCTGACTTGCAGGTTGGACGACAGTGTCTGTACTCTTTCCAACACTTCTTTATAAGACTTGGTCCCTTTGAACATGTCGTCCCAATTGGACTCCTCATGTTCATAGGCTTTCATATTGTAGTGTATCAAGTGTTTGTTCAGTAATTGATAAGGGTCATGCCTTTTGTACTCAATATTTAACAGTTTAACTTCTTCGAGTGCCTCTGCTTCCACCCTAGAATGTCCCAAATTTAGTAATGAAAATTTCTTGATGTGCACAGGGAAGATTGTCTAGGAGTTCTTTTGAGCTGCCTTTAGCTCTATTCCAATACCAGATTTTACTATTTGGTGTGCTACTTCCCTACACACTAGTCTATCTGGAAGGAATTTTGGAAAGGGGGGATTGAGCACCCATAAACCCTGATGTAGGAGAAGCTTTCTTCAATGAACCAGTTTGCTATTTGCTTGACGTTAATTGAAACTGCTTCAGAAATGTGAGGAGGGTCACATCTGAAAAACATTTTATGCATGGGTATCACCATGAAATGGAAAATTTTGTAAAACAATTTTTTTGCATTTTCTTCCCACAGCTCAGAGTGATATCCGTGAATGGGTTCAGGGTAGGTTATGTTCCAACTCCAATTCATCAGGGGAAATGGAGTCATAAAACAAATTGCGTCCATGAGGTATGTTGACATGTAGAAGGCCACTGGTTGACCTCGGTGATCTAGGTGGATATGAGTGGCCACCCACCTTTTCCAACTAGCTCAAAACAACTTTCTGACAATTTTGGCAATTTACTATTTTTAGCAGGTTTTAACTTTCGGGACCATTTTGAGGGCCGAAATGAAGTTTTTTCAAGATCGAGGTTTTCAATGATAACCGAAGGCATGGTTGATCCCCCAAAATGAATATCTTTGACGATACCTTTCCAATGAGCTATCATACACCTAAAACGAAGATCGTATGCAAAAGTTACGACCTCAGGAAGTTGATGTACTAACTTACCCAAACAGGGCCCACATGACTTTTGGAGCTTCATCTCCTAGGGTTAGGTTTTTGGATGTCTAGGACTTTTGGCATTCCCGTTTATTGTAAAAAGGCCTTCAGAGCCTCATTGTAATGATCTTCTTGCGAATGCGAGCAATCGTCACATCTCTTCTCAGAGATAAGATGCCACCATTCTATCGAGTCTTTCACTCTGTATTTTGCAGTCTCTGTACATTTATTTCATTAATATAAATAGTGTATTACTGTATATCTGTGTTCATGGTTTCATCTCTTATATATTTCTGTTATATTATTGAATATCTGCGATATCTCTGTGCATTTCTTTATTATATCTCCGTTCTCATTTCTTGCCGAAAATAATCCGGATCAGTGGTATCAGAGCAGTCTGCTCTTGATCTTTTTTTCAGTGCATGTCCCCGACGAGGTCTGAATATAGAAAGTTGGGTCTTGATCTTGTCTCTCTTGAAGACAATCGCTCTCACACACCCAAGAAACCCTCAATGGTGGAAGAAAAGAAAAACGACGGAGCAAATGATCCTATCAATCTGTTGCTTGAGCAAGCTCTCACGCAACAGAGGGACGAAATGATGGAGAATTTTGCCCACATCCGTCAATGCCTGCCGATAACAACATGCACATCTTCATCAAGTGGCCACTTTGGAGGCACCTTTCCTTTCAAGGTACAAGTTAATTTTGATATTCCTATATTTAAAGGACAGATAGATGCAGAAGCCCTAGAAAAATGGTCAACTCTGCTAGAAGGTTATTTCTCTGTTCACAATTTTTCCGACAAAGAAAAGATCATCTTCGCACTCCTTAAAGCTCTCCCTCATGTCAAACATTGGTGGGAAACTTACTGGGAGCAAAGTTCCACAGAGGAGTCTGGAATATATGGGGTTGATCTCAGTTGGGATTTTTTTGTGGCTGCGGTAAAGGAACAATATTACCCTATTGGCAACTATGATGACCAGTATATGAGATGGACCAAACTATGGCAAGAGAGGGGCCAAGCAGTTCCCGAGTTCACCAATACCTTCCATACCTTTCGTACCAAGCTGGGTATCAAAGATTCCGAGCGACATTTGGTTCTGAAATACCGTGGGGCTCTACATAGATACATCCAAACTGAAATGGATTTTCTGGACATCTCATCACTCGGTGCTGCTTATCGATATGCTGTCAAAATCGAGCAGAAATTTAAGCACCAGAACAAACGGGAGTTCGGGTCTGCAAATCCGCAACAACTGAAGTATGAAAAAGATGGCCCTAACAAACAGTCTCCTGAAAACCAGTCCAAGACACAGGAAAAGAAGGGTCATGGGAAGACAAAGAAGGACATCGAAAAATGGTGCGAGTTCCACAAAAGACCCTGACACAACACCGATGAATGTCACTCAAAACAGTCATTGGTGGTCGAGATCAAAGACAAAGAGCCAAACCCTGATTCAGAATCTGATTCTGGAAATAATGGTAAATGATAGATCATTGACGTGGACCCCACTGCTATTGTCGCGACCGCAACAATTCAACCAGAAGAACCAACAGATCCCAAAGAGGGGGAACACCTTTTTCATTAACAGATGTGGGTGAAGGGGACCCCGCTGCATTTTATTGTTGATAGCGGAAGCCAGAAGAACCTCATCTCAGCAAAGATCATCAAACAGTTGGGATTGTCGACAACACCACACCCGCAACCATACAACATCGGGTGGCTTCGCCAAGGACAAGATCTCCGTGTCATCCAACATCCAACCCTTCAAGGATGAGGTATTATGTGATGTTGCCCCATTGGATGTCTGTGATGTTCTCTTGGGCCAACCATATATGTGGAAGCGCCATGCTGTTTATGAGTTTCGACCCTGCAGTGTCATTGTTTCTTTGGGGGGTCATCTCTACAGAATACCAGAGGTAGTTCCAACTACTGTTCCACCTAAAAAGTGTCGCAAGGTAGTATCTCATACTGCAAAATTTAGCTTCTTCACATTCTGTTCAAAAGGAGAACAAAAGGACACTGAAACCACTACAGCTTCGCCCCAAGCACCTTCTATCAAACAGAAGTAAGTCGACAAGGTTGCAGAAAAGTGCAAAGATTCCTTCTGCACACCTTCCTCTCATGTAGATCGACTTGTTGAACAGCCTCAACTTCAATAGGTTCATGACAGACTTCCACAAACTAAGCAGCACGACGTCTCCAACAATACAAGCAGCGCACCAAGATGCAGATCCAACAAACGCTTTTACCTCTCCCTTGGAAACTCAACGCAATGGAGACCATTGCTTCATAAGGAGGGAGGATTGATGCATGTGGATATTGGTGGCCACCCACCTTTTCCAACTGGCTCAAAGCAACTTTCTGGCAATTTTGGCAATTTACTATTTTTAGCAGGTTTTAACTTTCGAGGCCATTTTGAGGGCCTAAATGAAGGTTTTTTTAGATAGAGGTTTTCAATGATAGCTAAAGGTATGATTGAGTCCCCAAAATAAATATCCTCGTCGATACCTTTCCAACGAGCTATCATACGCCTAAAATGGAGATCGTATGCAAAAGTTACGACCTCGGGAAGTTGATGTACTAAATTACCCAAACGGGGTCCACATGACTTTTGGCGCTTCATCTCCTAGGGTTAGGTTTTTGGATGTATATGACTTTTGACATTCCCGTTTATTGTAAAAAGGCCTTCAGAGCCTCATTGTAATGATCTTCTTGCGAATGCGAGTAGCCGTCACATCTCTTCTCAGAGATAAGCTGCCACCATTCTATCGAGTCTTTCATTCTGTATTTTACAGTCTCTGTACATTTATTTCATTAATAGAAATAATGTATCACTGTATATCTGTGTGCATGGTTGCATCTCTGATATATTTCTTTTATATTATTGAATATCTGCGATATCTCTGTGCATTTCTTTATTATATCTCCAATCTCATTTCGTGCCGAAAATAATCCGGATCAGTGGTATCAGAGCAGGCTTCTCTTGATCGTTTTTTCAGTGCATGTCCCCGAGGAGGAATGAGTATAGCAAGTTGGGTCTCGAGCTTGTCTCTCTTGAAGACAATCGCTCTCGCACACCCAAGAAACCCTCAATGGCAGAAGAAAAGAAAAACGACGGAGCAGACGACCCTATCAGTCTGTTGCTTAAGCAAGCTCTCACGCGACAGAGGGACGAAATGATGGAGAATTTTGCCCACATCCTTCAACGCCTGCCGATAACAACAGACACATATTCATCAAGGGACCACTTTGGAGGCACCTGGCCTTTCAAGGTACAAGTTAATTTTGATATTCCTGTATTTGAAGGACAGATAGATGCAGAAGCCCTAGAAAAATGGTTAACTCTACTAGAAGGTTATTTCTTTGTTCACAATTTTTCTGACAAAGAAAAGATCACCTTCACACTCCTTAAATCTCTCCCTCATGTCAAACATTGGTGGGAAACTTACTGGGATCAAAGTTCCACAGAGGAGTCTGGAATATATAGGGCCGATCCCACTTGGGATTTTTTTGTGGATGCGGTAAAGGAACAATATTACCCTATTGGCAACTATGAGGACCAGTACATGAGATGGACCAAACTGCGGCAAGAGAGAGGCCAAGTAGTTATGGAGTTCACCAATACCTTCCATACATTGCGTACCAAGCTGGGTATCAAAGACTCCGAGCAACATTTGGTTCTAAAATACCGTGGGGCTCTACATAGATACATCCAAACTAAAATGGATTTTCTGGACATCTCATCACTCGGTGCTGCTTATCGATATGTTGTCAAAATCGAGCAAAAATTTAAGCACCAGAACAAACGGGAGTTCAGGTCTGCAAATCCGCAACAACCGAAGTATGACAAAGACGACCCTAACAAACAGTCTCCTGAAAACCATCCCAAGACACAGGAAAAGAAGGGTCACGGGTAGACAAAGAAGGACACCAAAAAATGGTGCGAGTTCCACAAAATCCCCTGGCACAAATCCAAAGAATGTCACTCAAAATAGTCATTGGTGGCCGAGATCAAAGACAAAGAGAAAAACCCTGATTCAGAATTTGATTCTGGAAATAATGGTAAAGGCCAGATCATTGATGCGGACCCCATTGCTATTGTCGCGACCACAACAATTCAATCAGAAGAACCTACAGATCCCAAAGAGGGGGAACACCTTTTTCATTAACAGATGTGGGTGAAGGGGACCCCACTACATTTTATTATTGATAGCGGAAGCTAGAAGAACCTCATCTCAACAGAGGTCGTCAAACAGTTGGGATTGTCGACAACACCACACCCGCAACCATACAACATCGGGTGGCTTCGCCAAGGATGAGATCTCCGTGTCGTCCAACAATGTCGATTGTCATACGACATCCAACCCTCCAAGGATGAGGTATTATGTGATGTTGCCCCACTGGATGTCTATGATGTTCTCTTGGGCCAACCATATATGTGGAAGCACCATGCTATTTATGAGTCTCGACCCCGCAGTGTCATTGTTTCTTTGTGGGGTCATCTCTACAGAATACCAGAGGTAGTTCCAACTACTTTTCTACCTAAAAAGTGTCGCAAGGTCGTATCTCATACTGCAAAATTTAGCTTCTTCACAATCTGTTCAAAAGGAGAACAAAAGGACGCTGCAACCACTACAACCTCGCCCCAAGCACCTTCTATCAAACAGAAGCAAGTCGACAAGGTTGCAGAAAAGTGCAAAGATTCCTTCTGCACACCTTCCTCTCTTGTAGATCGACTTGTTGAACAACCTCAACTTCAACAGGTTCATGACAGACTTCCACAAACTAAGCAGCGCGACGTCTCCAGCAATACAAGCAACGCACCAAGATGCAGATCCAACAAACATTATTCCCTCTCCCCCAGGAACTCAACACAATGGAGACCATTGCTTCCTAAGGAGGGAGGATTGATCTAGGTGGATATGGGTGGCCATCCACCTTTTCAAACTGGCTCAAAACAACTTTCTGACAATTTTGGCAATTTAGTATTTTTAGCAGGTTTTAACTTTCGGGGCCATTTTGAGGGCCTAAATGAAGGTTTTTCTAGATCGAGGTTCTCATTGATATACAAAGGCATGATTGAGCCCCCAAAATGAATATCCTCGACGATACCTTTCCAACGAGCTATCATACGCCTAAAACGTAGATCCTATGCAAAAGTTATGACCTCGGGAAGTTGATGTACTAACTTACCCAAATGGGGCCCACATGACTTTTGATGCTTCATCTCCTAGGGTTAGGTTTTTGGATGTCTAGGACTTTTGACATTCCCGTTTATTGTAAAAAGGCCTTCAGAGCCTCATTGTAATGATCTTCTTGCGAATGCGAGTAGCTGTCACATCTCTTCTCAGAGATAAGATGCCACCATTCTATCGAGTCTTTCACTTTGTATTTTACAGTCTCTGTACATTTATTTCATTAATAGAAACCTTGTATTATTGTATATCTGTGTTCATGGTTGCATCTCTGATATATTTCTATTATATTATTGAATATCTGCGATATCTCTGTGCATTTCTTTATTATATCTCCGATCTCATTTTGTGCCGAAAATAATCCGGATCAGTGGTATCAGAGCAGGCTGGTCTTGATTGTTTTTTTAGTGCATGTCCTCAACGAGGTCTGAGTATAGCAAGTTGGGTCTTGATCTTGTCTCTCTTGAAGACAATCGCTCTCACACACCCAAGAAACCCTCAATGGAGGAAGAAAAGAAAAACGACGTAGCAGACGATCCTATCAATCTGTTGCTTGAGCAAGCTCTCACGCGACAGAGGGACGAAATGATGGAGAATTTTTCCCACATCCTTCAACGCCTGCCGATAACAGCAGGCACATCTTCATCAAGCGACCACTTTGAAGGCCCCTGGCCTTTCAAGGTACAAGTTAATTTTGATATTCCTGTATTTGAAGGACAAATAGATGCAGAAGCCCTAGAAAAATGTTTAACTCTGCTAGAAGGTTATTTCTTTGTTCACAATTTTTCCGACAAAGAAAAGATCACCTTCGCACTCCTTAAAGATTTCCCTCATGTCAAACATTGGTGGGAAACTTACTGGGAGCAAAGTTCCACATAGGAGTCTGGAATATATGGGGCCGATCCTAGTTGGGATTTTTTTGTGGATGCGGTAAAGGAACAATATTACCCTGTTGGCAACTATGAGGATCAATACATGAGATGGTCCACACTGCGGCAAGAGAGGGGCCAAGAAGTTCCGGAGTTCACCAATACCTTCCATACCTTTCATACCAAGCTGGGTATCAAAGACTCCAAGAGACATTTGGTTCTGAAATACCGTGGGGCTCTACACATATACATCCAAACTGAAATGGATTTTCTAGACATCTCATCACTCGGTGCTGCTTATCGATATGCTGTCAAAATCGAGCAGAAATTTAAGCACCAGAACAAATGAGAGTTCAGGTCTGCAAATCCGCAACAACCGAAGTATGACAAAGACGACCCTAACAAACAGTCTCCTGAAAACTAGTCCAAGACACAAAAAAAGAAGGTTCACGGGAAGACAAAGAAGGACACCGGAAAATGGTGTGAGTTCCACAAAAGCCCTCGGCACAACATCGATGAATGTCGCTCAAAACAATCATTGGTGGCCGAGATCAAAGACAAAGAGCTGAACCCTGATTTAGAATCTAATTCTGGAAATAATGGTAAATGACAGATCATTGACGCAGACCCCACTGCTATTGTCGCGACCGCAACAATTCAACTAGAAGAACCAACAAATCACGAAGAGGGGGAACACCTTTTTCATTCACAGATGTGGGTGAAGGGGACCCTGCTGCATTTTATTGTTGATAGCGGAAGCCAGAAGAACCTCATCTCAGCAGAGGTCATCAAACAATTGGGATTGTCGACAACACCACACCTGCAACCATACAACATTGGGTGGCTTCGCCAAGGACGAGATCTCCGTGTCGTCCAACAATGTCGATTTTCATACGACATCCAACCCTTCAAGGATGAGGTATTATGTGTTGTTTCCCCACTGGATGTTTGTGATGATCTCTTGGGCCAACCATATATGTGGAAGCGCCATGCTCTTTATGAGTCTCGACCCCGCAATGTCATTGTTTCTTTGGGGGGTCATCTCTACAGAATACCAGAGGTACTTCCAACTACTATTCCACCTAAAAGGTGTCGCAAGGTAGTATCTCATACTGCAAAATTTAGCTTCACAATCTGTTCAAAAGGAGAACAAAAGGACGCTGCAACCACTACGGCCTCGCCCCAAGCACCTTCTATCAAACAAAAACAAGTCGACAAGGTTGCAGAAAAGTGCAAATATTCCTTCTGCACACCTTCCTCTCATGTAGACTGACTTGTTGAACAACCTTAACTTCAACAGGTTCATGAAAAACTTCCACAAACTAAGAAGCGCGATGTCTCCAACAATACAAGTAGCGCACCAAGATGCAGATTCAACAAACGCTTTTCCCTCTCCCTCCGAAACTCAACACAATGGAGACCATTTCTTCCTAAGGAGGGAGGATTGATCCAGGTGGATATTGGTGACCACCCATCTTTTCCAACTGGCTCAAAACAACTTTCTGACAATTTTGACAATTTACTATTTTTAGCAGGTTTTAACTTTCGGGGCCATTTTGAGGGCCTAAATGAAGGTTTTTTTAGATAGAGGTTCTCAATGATAGCCAAAGGCATGATTGATCCCCCAAAATTGATATCCTCGACAATACCTTTTCAACGAGCTATCATACGCCTAAAACGGAGATCGTATGAAAAAGTTACGACCTCGGGAAGTTGATGTACTAACTTACCCAAACGGTGCCCACATGACTTTTGGCGCTTCATCTCCTAGGGTTAGGTTTTTGGATGTCTAGGACTTTTGACATTCCCATTTATTGTAAAAATGTCTTCAGAGCCTCATTGTAATGATCTTCTTGCGAATGCGAGTAGCCGTCACATCTCTTCTCAGAGATAAGCTGCCACCATTCTATCGAGTCTTTCACTCTGTATTTTACAGTCTCTGTACATTTATTTCATTAATAGAAATCGTGTATCACTGTATATCTGTGTTCATGGTTGCATCTTTGATATATTTCTGTTATATTATTGAATATCTGCGATATCTCTGTGCATTTCTTTATTATATCTCCGATCTCATTTCGTGCCGAAAATAATCCGGATCACTCGGGCTCTTGCAACTCTGTAATCTGAAATCTCTTTGGCTATATTATCAGATAAAATCTTGTCCCAGTTGAAACTATATCCTTCTGATGCTTCTTCTAAAAAGGGCACCCATTCTGTGGGGAAATGATAGGGATTGTTTTTGTCGAAGAGTCTGCACAACATCATGGCTACATAAACCATGTACTCATTCAAAGAAGCTGTGGCATAAATTCCATGGGTATCCGCCCTAAATTTTGATGGACATCTCCACCAACCTTTGATTAAATCAGGGTAAGTTTGGTTTGCCTCAGTGCATTCGTTTCTCTATAATTCCGCTATAAATTTGAATGTGTAAATGAAATTAGGATTGGGTGAGAGTTTGTACATAACCTGGATATGTTCGGGTCTGAATGAGACGATAATGGCCCCTTGATCATTTAAAATGCTTCTCGTTGGAATATCAACCTTGTACAAAGACCAACTGATCATGTCGTTGTATGCCATGAGCCGTGGGCATGTTGCAATTTTGTGAATTTCTGATTTTGCTATGTCATGAAGGTGATTCTCGGAGTCGTTAGGGGAATTTTTTATCTTGCAGTCCAGATTTTCATAAATTTGTCTCCATGATTTAATTGAGTCGATAGCATGCGGTGTGGTGCCTGATATGACATCTCCCTCTATGCTGGAACTCTCAGTTGTATCTTCACTCTTCTTGGGTCCCTTCTTTGGTGCCATGACTCTGTATTGGAACGGAAACCTGTCATAGAAGAGAGGTGTGAAAACTTGACTATATTATCTTACTTATGATAGTAAAAGAGAGAATAAGTTTCAAAACAAAAACCTCTAATTTTATTTTAACTCATTTTATGGTGAAAGTACTGACGCAACTGTCAAGAATTTAATACCTTTAATGCAAAGAATATTTCTGAGATACACATTTGTGTCATAGAAATCATGATCTATCTGTTATTAATGTGGTCGTATTTCGGTAATTCTAAAATCAACATTCAAAAAATTTCTTTTGAAGGAGGCCGAAAAGAAAGTACCTAAGAAGTTTAATTACCATTAAATGTATTTTTAAAATGAAGTTAGTTCTCTTTAAATTTCGTTATTGAGTCACGACTTCACACTTCGGGGTTTCGGGGATCTTCAGTATTGAGTTGCGACTTCGCGTTTCGGGGTTTCGGGGATCGCAGTTACATGAGGTATGTCACCACTAAACCCCGAATCCCGAAATCGCGATGAGATTAGTTTTAAGCTTTAACTTCTGTATTGAGTCAGGACTTCACGTTTTAGGGATCACGGTTACATGAGGTATGTCACCACTAAACCCCGAATCCCGAAATCGTGATGGGATTAGTTTTAAATTAATTAATCAGGATTAAGACTGACTTTCACTTCCTTTGGGAAATCGTGAATCGAGATTTCTCGATTCAAAATGTATTAAAAAGGTGTTGTTCTGAGTAAACCCCGAATCCTAAAAGATTAAAAGATGGCTAATTAACTCATTTAGGGTTTTAAATGATCGCGATTTGAAACACTTTATAGAACGTTTGTCTAGACTTTAATAACACTTGAGATTTCTGTCTTTAATTATAACGAATAAATGAAATCATTTCGGGACTTCGGTACCGGTCTTTGGGACTGATAGTGAGGATTATACCTTATGAAAAGTCGAATCCCAAAAGAGAAAATTTTTAGTTTTAAAGGTGAAAATTTTCAAACCTAGCTTCAACAAACGTGTTGACCAACTAAGAATTCAACAGCTATAATAGGTGCATACAGATCAATAAAAACACACTTAAAACAATTAACATCCTCATACATACTGAAGGTACCCTCTGCATATCATTTAAATGCACAAAGAAATGACAAGAAATGGTCATACATTTAGAGGAAATCACTTATGTGTCATAACCATACATCAGACAATAACACTGAACATGGTGAATGGTCTGCTGTCTAATCTTTCATAAATCAAATCTGATACAAAGAAAATCAAAATGGAGGGAGATGATTTACAAGAACACAAACACTATAAGAAAGGAATTACAGGTTGAAACAATAACGCATGTGATGAATCTATGGTTGCTTGTTGCATTTACCTCCTTTATGTGCTCAAGGTTTTTGATCAAACAAATTTAGGTATAAGAGACTCTTCAATTCCCCAAAGTGTCGACCTCAACAATGAGAGCCTTCATTGTCTTTTATTTTTCTCGTTCATGCCCCAAAATTACTTCTTGAAACCATTTCCCACTTCTTGAATATTCTTACTGCTTCTTGATTCTTGAGAGGTTTTCGCTTTAGTGAAACTTTAAAAATTAGTTTTACCTGCATGAAATATGTTATGCTGAGATCGTGGAGAAACTGGAAACTTTCCAGCCAAAATATTGTTTCAGCGTTGCCCCTTAAAAGTCCCTGCAATAATATTTTTCGTTGGTTGGGCGATGGAATCAAAACTGCAGAAGTCACGAAACTCATCCACTATTAGATCAATCTTAGGAAACGATCGTGACTGTTGATATTTTAAGCACGAACTTAGTTTTTAGGATTGAGAGATTGGAGGTTTGATGACACGGTGTATTGGTGACCGACAATCGGGGATCATGGCTTTGAACATTGATGGAGATTAAAAAATCCCGAGGGGCCAATAAATCGATATGCTTGGAGCCCCAAAGTCAAATTTGGACTGCCGATCTGCCCTAGAAAAACAAGGAGAGATGTTGATTTGGCACAGTCAAAATCCATAAATTGGCTAAGGCCTCGACACTTAGGCTGACATAGTCTGGACATGTGGCATATTTCTATTGGCCAACTATGACGATGATGTGGCATCCCAATCACCTGATCAGATCTGGACCGTCGATTGATCCTATGTATATGGTGGGTTCTCTATTTCCACGTTGTAGCTACTGGTTGGCTTTGACAATGCTCCGTTGGCATGCCATGCTTTCATCTCTCCCTCTGCGTATATTTGGTGGCACGCCGAGTTGGCTCCACGTGTAAGGTTTACCTAGAAAAGGCATCGTCATTGACCCCTGGGAGATAACTCATGATGGGGTAAAATCTCACTGCATTTCTCCGACGACGATGTCGTTGTTGGCCCCTGGGAGATAACTTGCACCAGGGAACTCTCATTGCATTTTTCCAATGACGATGTCGTCTTCGGGATGATAGAGGATTGATATGTGATGGATCTGGATCGTTGATCTAAAAGGTCGGGCATGCGATGATATCTGGACCGTTGATCAGTCCCACTTGAAAATCATTTGATTGGAGGGGTCCCGAGGGTTCGCTAACATTTGATTCTGGAGCCTCTGTATGGTAAGCTCCAGGCCTAAGTGATTAGGTATTTTTGGGGCACGATAAGCTAACGTTTTTACTCCTAATAAGCGCCCGAGTGCTTAAATATTACCTCAGGTGCAAAAGGGCATGAATTTTCTACCATTTTCTTCGATCGGCCCCGAAATAACTTGGCTCTTTTACTGTTCAGTGGCTCTAGAAGTTCACCCTTTGCATTTAACTTTCTCAATCTCGGCCTTATAACCTTGATGAAAATTCATACCAGTGTCAAGAAAAAATATGGTACTAACAATATGAATGAGTGATTAATGCTTTGGCTGCTAAAAGTTTACTACTACAAGTCCCTTTGCTACTTTTCCTCTCTCTTTGCCTAAGGCTCAAAATTTCCTCCTCTCTCTCTCTTGTGACCTAAGGTGCATTGAAAATTGTAGTATGGATTTGTAGAGACTATCCAAGAAGGAGGGGTCACGATTTAGGGTCATAAGTGGAATACCAATACACAATAATTGTTAGTTGAAATGTTGTTTAGTTAATGATTCTCCCACATCTTGGCATATTGCATTAGTTCCAAGGCTTTGAGTTTTGTGAAACAATATGGAAGTGTGGATGGAGGTGGTTAAATAAGGTGGCCCAATAGTAGTAGAGGGTGCATGCACGCCTATGACATGCATGCATCGACTTTAGAACTCTTCCAATTTTAGCCTTTCTTGTTTTGGATTACTTTTCCAAATTTAGATAGCAAGAGATTTGTTTTATTTATAAAGTGCTTTTCAATTCATAATTAGAAGAATTTCTGAATTTAGAAAAGTACACGAGTTATAAGGGTTTTGAGTTTGAGGTTGGTGTTGTTTTTCTAAGCAACATGCTTATTGAGGTTGGGCGCACTTCTCTAGGTTAAGTTAATGGTTTGGGGTTTTGCTTCTAAACTTCATTGATCTATTTTTATAAAACCCTCATGTTCTTCATTTATAAAAGAAGGTAGAGTGGGTGAGTGTTATTCCTTCCAATTTTGAGCTAGTGATTAGCTAGCTAGTTTTCAATAGTACCGTGTATTTCATTTTTTTGAGTAGTATAAGTTTGATGGTGAGTAGAGCTCTGAGCCTTTTTCTTCCTGTTATCATAATTTTCAGAACTATTATTTACGAAGATTTAGTTTATACAATCCTTTTTTTTATGTTTTTATGCTTATATGTAGTATTTTAACTTTTATGTTACATCCCTATTTTTTTGTGTACATACAATATATGTTTTGAGAGTAGCATACACGGTTTCAGGCTAGTGTTTCAATTATAGGAAGTGTACATTTGCTTACTATGAATTGAAAATTAAAAATGGTATCATAGCACATTATATGATATTTTTTGGATCCTTGTATGGAGGGGGTTTTTCCATGTGAGAGGGATTTTCTAGAGGATCTCAATGGGTGTGATGCCCTAGCTTTAGTGATTGGATATGATTCGTTTATGAGATAGGCCTTGGGACATATGAGGGTTTTTGGGTGAGATGCATAGGATACTCTAGTGATTGGAGTGTTGTTTATGCTCGAGAGAGGCTATCTACACTTGTGATAAGTCATTTATTTGATTTGTTTTTTTTCTTATCCGTTTGGTTGAGGTGTGTTCAAGGAGTTGTAGGCATGCCTAGTCTAGGTCTCAGAGAGTGATTGGTTAGAAGGCACCAAACAATTCACTTAGAAATGCAAATTTCAAATGTTTGTTGTAGGAGGTCGATCTTTCACATTTTGTTGAGGGGAAGGTTACATTCCTTAATGATTCCACACAGTTGGCCAAAACTAAGATAATCATCCTTGATCATGCGAAGGACCATTTGATCCCTCACATTGTAGAGAATATTTGTAAGATATGTATGATATTTAAGAAGTCAGCTAAAGATATTTATGGTGCCTTGATCACTTTGTATCAGAGTGTGAACATTTCCTGCAAAATTCCTTTGAAGAACAATCATTCTACTAGATGTATGTGTGGCATAGACATGATGGCTAAATACCCAATGAATATCACTCAATTGAGAGATAAGTGTGCTGTGATAAGGATGAAGATCGAGAATGAGGAATTGGTGCCCATGACACTAAATGGGTTCTCTTTGTCTTGGGAGCCTTATGTTTGGGTTGTTTGTGCACATGAGAAGCTTACCAACTTTGAGAAGATTTGGGATGCTTTCATCCAGGTGGAAACCAAGCTAGAGACAATTTTAGTTGTAGATGAAGAGATCTAGAACCCAACTATCATGAGGAAGGTGAGGAAATGAGGTAATAAAGGAGCACTGTAAAGGGGTCATAACGACAAGGAGGAAGAATTAGGTTCTTCAAACTAGGCCAAGAAAGGCTTGAGTCACGTGAAGTGTTTCAATTGCCACAAGATGGGCCACTATGCATCTTGGTGTACTTAGAGGAAGAACAAAAATGACAACATAATTAGTTTGCAGGGAGTGTAAAAGTAGTGTGCATGGAGTGAAAAAGCTTCATCGAGAGAGATATGATAGCATACAAACTTGAGATTACTTTCTCCATTGTATCATTGCTTACCACTAACTTCGTTTCTAGTGTAGGGTGGTATAGACAATGGAGCATATAGACACATGATCTTCAATTAGAAGGCTTTATCCAATATTCAAGAACGAGAGAATGGCATATAGGCAGGGTTGGGAAATGATGCCACTTATCCAGTTACCAAAATGGGGCTTTGCCACTTTCGACATGCCTTAATGTGATGTTGTAGAGTTGAATGATGTTTTGTATGTCCTTGGTTTAATGAATAATTTTTTTTTAATGTCTTGCATGATAGATCTATATTGTATTTTTGAGTTTGATGATCAACAAGTGATAATTATAAAACATGGCCTTGATTCTGGTTGAGTTTTGTCTAGAGGAATGTGTGAAGGTAGCCTTAACACGCTGCAAGTAGATCCAAAGAAACATGATGCATTAGTACATCAAAATGACAAATTGTGTGAGATTTGCACAAGTAGTTTAGTCATATGTGCTACATGGCACTTTTTCTCTTGAAGGATATGGTGTAGGGATCACCATACTTCAATATCAAGTAGATTGACGTATGCAATGACAATGGACAATTATGCCAAGATTGCTTTACCAATCAATGGACATAGAGCAAGTGTTGATGAAGTCTTCCTTGAGTAAAGTAAGTACACCTTGCAGAGTTTGTAGGTTCAAGATGAAGAGGCAGTGAAATTTGTTGGTGGAGAACACCTTCCTTGCAAAGAGGGAGTGACCTTTGTTGGTGGAGAACACCTTCCTTGAAAAAAGGGGAGTGTTAGTTTATTTGTTTCTCATGCAATGATTCTCCTTCAGCTTGGCATGCTATAATAGTTCTAAGTTCTCAATTAATTTGCATCAGTATGGATATGTGGATAGAGGAAATTTTATAAGGTGGCACAACAATAGTAGAGGGTGCATGCATGCCTGCAAAATGCATGGATCAACTTTATAACTTTTCCAGTTTTAGCTTTTCTTGTTTTAGATTATTTTTATAGAGTTAGGCAATAGGATATTTTCTTTATTTAGAAAGTGATTTTCAATTTGGAATTATCACAATTGCGAAATTTAGAAAATCACATGAGCTATAAATGTTCCTAGTTTGATCTAGGCACTGTTTTTCTAGGTAGCATGCTTATTGAGCTTGTGTGAACTTCTCTAAGCTAAGTGTATGGTTTAGGTTTTTGCTTTTAAACTTAGGCACTCTATTTTTGTGAGTGCTATTCCACTCTGCCTTCATCTATAAAAGAAGGTATAATGGGTCAGTGTTATTCATTCCAGTGTTGAGCTAGTGATTAGTAAGTTGGTTTTTGATAGTGCTATGTAATTCATTTTTTGGAGTAAAAGAAATGTGATGGTGAGTTGAGTTTTGAATTTTTTTCTTCTTGTCATAATTTACAAAACTATAGTTTATGGATATTTAGTTATACATTGCAGTGTTTCACATTTTCTTGCTTATATGTAGTGTTTGCACTTTTAGGTTACAATGTTGCTTTTTGTGTACATACAACACGTTGTTTGAGAATAACATAGATATATTTAGATCAAGGTTTCACCTATTGGAAGTGGATATATGCCAAGAATGGATTGAAACTTCAACAATAAGCTTTGTAGAAACTCATGAGTATGATGGGTAAGGATATCAAAATTCCTAAATTGCAAAGTGTGGTCTTTATGGAACAAGGTATCAAAAAATCACAATGAATACGTAGGGATCATGCACATTATAAAATATAGCTTACAACACAACATTAAATTACATAAAGTGGAAAAAATGAGCTATTTCATGTGGTTGGATCTGGAAGACAACAACCATTATATCTTCATTGTAGCCTATTACTTCCCCCCCAAAAATTTTGATTTCTACAACGTGTAAGTATTAGATAGTGAGGACCCATATTGCTACTTACAAAAGGGAGACATATTTGCACTGAAATAAAAGGGAGACATTATGCTATTAGTTGACATTAATGATATTATACAAATCTGCAACGTGCAATTTTTGTAGAGAGTAAGCACCCTTATCTCTCATTGAGGAAGAAGGTATACATAAGAGATACCCAATGGATGTCGACAAGGAGATAACCCACTTTGGGAAATAAATTCTCCAAATATACACTACACATGATCTCTTCATTTGCAATGGATTATAGGACTAGAAAGGCCCAGGTAAAACAACTAGCCACATGCACAATGGACAAAGTGTAGTGGAATGATTGTAGCTAACAACATTGAAAAGATATCAATATTCTATTACGAAAATCAAGCACATAAGAAACCAATATAACTCTAAATATTTCTTCATATAGTATTAATTAATGAGAAAGTGAAAGATTTCTTATAAAGGATTACAATCAAGTTGAGTCGATCCACTTTATGATTGTGGGATAGATCGAGAAACACAATAAAGTGAAATAAGACATAAAAACATAAAATAATCTGAAGTCATGTTGACTTTATTAATGCCTAAGTATAATATATAATTGACCATTATAAGCTAATATTTACTTTAACACCCTCCCTTAATGGTCAATCTACTAACTACACCAAGCTTATCTTATAATTTTACATATTTTTTAGGACCCAAATGTTGGAATATTCACAATACTGAGGGGGGGGGGATGAATCAACATTGAGCACTTTTTACCATTTTTAATCACAACATGTAAACATTAAATTATCAACAATGCATAACATCAAACACAATACACAATATATTTTTACGTGGAAACCCTAGCGGGAGAAAACCACATAACACTTTTAATATATATCTTGAAGATTACATCCACATGAAGCACCAACTTCCAATATTTACCAGCACCAACTAGAAGGAGGCACCAACCCCCTAATTTATAGGCACCAACCTGAAGGAAGCTCCAACTCCTTGACTTACCAACACCAACTGGAAGGAGGCATCAACCCCCTAGTTTTATGAGCACCAACTCAAAAGAAGCTGCAACTCCCATGCAAGCACCAACTTGCTGACCGAAGGCACCAATATTCCCGTGCACCACCCAACCACCCTTGTTTCTCAGGAACCATCCTAAAGGAGACCTTGATATCCTGCCTTGCACCACCCTGCCACCTTAGTTTCACAATTATTCTCACAATATGGTCTGATCTAATATCAACTCTAGGTCCTCAACCAATATTCTCCAAATCCCTCACACAAATATGTACCAAATGCTGATTTCAAGCTACTCACAAGTCAGTGTCATTGAATATAAGTTCTTCCCTCAAGAATCCTCTACAAGACTCACCAGAATACGCCCTTGATCAAACAATGAAAGGTAAAACCCTTGCTTTGATAGCTGCAAAAGATAGATTGAATTACCCTGGATCTGTATCCTTCATGTGCTGCCTTATTTACCTTTGTTGGTTCATATATGATCTTTTATCATCTTCATTGGGTTTTCTATTATCTGTTGAGACTAACCCCTTGCTGGGTTACATTTCTTGCCAAAACAAGCTCAAAACAATCCTTTAACAACTGGGTACAATTACACCAGAAATATCGTTCAACAGATCTAGAATTTTGGCATCAAAGGGTAGACTTGATGCTTGTTTGGACACCTCATAGATTTTCACTGTAAGAAGACCTAAAAACTCTCTTGAATACCTCTAAAATTTTCACTAAAACAAACTTCAACTCTTGCTTAGATATGCCTCATATTTTTCTGGAATTTGTGTCAAGAATAGACTTGAAACTCAACCAATATACCTATGCAACTTGCACTAATGACTGTCCTGAAAGATTGTCTTTATTTTCTCTTGAAATCCACCTCAAAACAGACCACCAACAAACTTCAAACTCGACCTGAATGTGCCTCAAAAAACTCGCTTCAAGTTAGCTTCAGAGAAGGCCTGAAATTGTCACCAAACATGCCTAAAAATTCACCTTAACCTCCTCTTGGAATCCATCTCAGGACAAGCCTTAATATGCATTGAAAACATATGTCAACTCAGCTTTGCAACATCATAAACTTAGCCTTACTTGTTTAGAAAAGTGCAGTTTTTGTTCCTTAGAAAAGTAAGGCCTTACTGCCTCAAAAACCTGCCTAGAATAGACTTCAAGAAATTTATAAATGTTGATAGAAAAATCACCTTGTTCACATGGAAATAGCCTCATACTTACGCCTTACTACCTCATAAAATCACCTTGATATGCCTTAGAAAACTTGGCTTGGAACTCCCTTGTGATCCTGAAATTTTTGGACTCTTAAACCTTTGTTTTCCTCAGATAACTTGCCCTTTCTACCTCAGAGAATTCACTTGATTTGATAATTAAAATGAGGATTATAGTGCCTTATTTATACTCTACTTGCCCTCCTTTTAGGGCCTCAAATAGGGCCGACTTCAACCACGCTTCATTAAGTTTATTTTTAATAATTATTCCAAATGGGGTCGACTTGTACTTGTAATTTTGTTATTTAATATAGGTCGAGACGACTTTTCCCTTCCAATGCTAATTTTATTTTTAATATATTTTTCAATAGTGGCCAGCTTGTACTTTCCATCATAATTTCAATTTTAATATTTATTTCAATGGGTCCGAGTTGTAATTTTTCCAACTAGGATTTATTTTAATTGGGGCCGACTATATTGTAAATCAATTAGGGCCGACTTCACCAATCGACATCTTTAATATTTATTGCAAACTTGGGTTGACTTGTAGGAGCTTCGAATTTCCATGCTTTTGGGGAAAATTCACATGATTATCTTTAAGAGGGCGTATCTCCTCAACCATGAGGAACCACGTGGCATGACACCTACCGTTGGAAATGACTTGACGAGAGCTATCAATCTAAATTTTTGCATGCATTTACAATGTCCATACTCTTTTTCTTCAATCAACTGCGGGGATTATTCACCATTCATTCGAGCTTCCTTTCCTCTCTTCCAGGGATTCTTATCCATTGGTATTTCCTATTGTAATCCAATGACATATTAAAAGCGTTCATGTCAAATCTCCTTCAAGTCTCTTTGCGTTCTCTTATTTGCTGCTTCCAAGGAGGACGTGTTCTTCATGCTGATCAACAACGACTGACTTTGACATCAATGAAAACACCATTCAACAATATCCCCATTTGAAATTCATGGCAACACTCATACTCCCCCTGTGTCATGCTCCTGATATTTCTCTCCCCCTTTGACATCAATGACAAAGGGTAACTCCCCCTATCTTGCTATGCCTCTTAAAACTTTTCTTCCCGCGACTGTGTTGGTGCCACCTGTCAATATGCTTCTTTTCTTGAGTCATATGATTTAATGAACATTCCTCCTAATGAAAATGTAATAGAGTCCTTCTACCTTTCTGCAATTCCTCTTGAGCTCATGATTTCATCCACTGTCATGCATCTTCTCTGATTCATGTCAAGTATTGTCTTCTAGACCTGCCAAATATCTCATGAATTGATCTCTATTTATGTCACAAAACTGTCCATGAATCCGCTACTCTACTGTACACAATGATTCCTATCTACCACCTCACTTGAGATCTTCTTCAAATCTGCTGCAACTGATCACCACATATTCTTGCTTCTCAAGCTGAATCAAATATGTCCACTAGTCTGCGCTATCTTCAAATCAAAATCTACAAGTATGCAACAAGAACACTAGGTCATCCAACACATTCTCGAATGTGTTCAAACTAATGAATATATCTCTACTTGGATATATACTTGGAATCCTCTAGTCGCGAGCCAATGATATTCCTTGTGTTTTCCAAATAACCCCTTCATATCTGCATGGAGATGTGTTTTAAACTTCACCTTGAAGTAACCAACCAAATTGTCACGAGACATTTTGCAAGTCTTCCATCAACTCACCATGACTCTGCCTTCCCAAAACACTTTATATTAGATATCATTTTTGGGATTAACTGCATAGTGTAAGTCATTAATCTATGACCCATATCCATGAGTATTAGTCGCAACTGACCAATAATTCTCATGATTTGAATAGTCCACTTAGCCCTCATTGCATCGGGTGATGCTCACAGGGGTGAAGAAATGGGATTGAAACCAACGAAATGAATCATATAGCATCAATCATCACTTCCAAGGCTTGCACCTGGTAACCAGGACTTCCCAGGTGGTCACCCATCCCAAGACGCCTCTGGCTCAAGCGTGCTTAACTGTGGAGTTTTTTTTTTTTTGTAAATGAGTGTGAGAATCTATATTTCTTTAGAAGGTTATAGTACAAAACTGATGCGGGGACTTCCAGGATATTCCAAAACGGAAACTATATCTGGGGTCCCTGGGTTGTAGAGTCTGATAGTAAATGAGGTATGCCTGGGTCTCCACCTTGGGAAACTGACCCAAGCTACCATAATCCATTTTAAAAGACAAAAAAACGTCATAAAAAAGAAATCAGAAAAATTCTAAGCATAGTGGGGTTAGCTACTACTCTCAGAGACATGACCAGGGTTGATCCTGTGCTAGTCTAGGTTGATGGAGTGCTCTTCATCTCCTTCTTGCCGGGCCACGTTCTCCTCCCTTTGTTCTACCAGGCATAGCTTTCTAATGCTCGCTGGGGTTCTATTTCTGTCGGATGGATTAATGTCTATATGCTTGATGTAGAGTAGATAGAGATGAAATTGCCCTGCCATTCACTCCAGTTTCTCTTGCTATCTTTTCTGTTCCTCTGCAAGTCTTTTTACCCCGACTTCCAGGTTACTGAGGTGGTTGCGAATTCCTGTGTGCTCTTTCTTCTGTTCATTGGATTCTGTCCTGTTGGTCTCACTTCGGGCTGCACACATCTTACCTATCAACATTTTGTTTCTCCAGGCTTCCTCCACCGTCCTGTGGTAGAGAGTTATCCTCGGTTGTGTGGCTCCAGGGTCCCTTACCCCCCCCCGTTTCTTGGGTTATTTGTGACCAGGATTTTCCCCTGCGGGAATTGTTGATTTCTCTCTCCCATCTTTTGATGGTCGTCTTCCCCTTTGTGTCTACCTTTATGAGGAAGGTACTCTTTGCTTCCCTGGCTGCCTGTTCAATTCTTGTCATCCTCTGGGCGCTTAGTGGGGGTTCCTTCCCCTGGGGGCCTCTCTTGCTGCTAGTTTTCTTCATGCGTACCATCTTCACTTAGAGGTGGTGGTTCTTACATTGGTTTCTTTCCCTGTTCCGCTTCACCTCTTTCTGGTATGTAAGGTGGCCTCTGTAATTGCAATGCTCAGTTCTGTGGTAATTGATGGTGTCCCTGCCTTTATGGAGCCAACCCGACTGCGGTATTTTCTAGTGTCCCATCCTTGCAATCATGGCCTGCTCATCAAGGTGGTACTTCCGGTCAGTATCCTCTATTCCAGAGCGTGTGCATTTGATAACCCTGCAAAAGGGTAGCCTCTATACTTCTTTTTATTGATGGGACTGTGGTGCCGTACCTTCACCTGATGTGTGATCTGCGTCTTCATTTGTAACCTAATTTGATTGGTGGGTCATCGGATTCTATCTGGGACTGTGTCCTTCAGTGTCTTTTGCGCCTCCATTCTTGCCGTAATCTTTTTTACTTCTTCTTTTGGCCCAATCTTTTGTCGCAAGTTGGGTGAAATCTTCCCGGAATTGACCTTACGGGATGTTTCTCCAGATTGTGTCCATCTCTGGCCCTTCTTTATCGACCCCCTCTTTTGCTATTATGTCTATTGTCCATATTCTAACCTCTGTACCTAGCGCAAATCCACAGTGATCCCTGTCTGCAAGTGCTCTTGGATTTTTTTTCAGTAGGTGGGCCAATCTCTAGTGCCTTTGTATTTTACCCATTCTAGCACCGTTTTGGAGTTTTCTCACTGTGTTGATGACTAGCGTTGAATCTCCTTCCACTATGGTGTTCATCATGCCCTCCCGATTCAGAATCTCTAGGCCAATCTCCAAGGCTCCAAATTCTACAACGTTATTGGTTGAGTTGCCCAGACTTCCAACATACAGCCGTATGATGTTCCCTTTACTATCCCTAATTACTCCTCCCAAACCTGTTCTCCTTGGGTTTCCTTTCGTCGCCCCGTCGAAATTCAACTTAAGGGAGCTTGAAGGTGGTGGTTTCCAGTTGCGCTCACCTACTTGGAGTTGCAGTGGTTGTCTGTTTTGATTGGGGTTGCGTCCACCATTCAGGTGGAAAACCTCTAGGACTCGGGAATCCTGATCAATGGGTTTTTCTCTACCTAACTGGCAGTTGCGACTCATTACCGTCTCGCGTATCATGGATGTTATTGTTTCCTTGATATTCCCTTCTGGCCAGCTTTGGTTTTTGAAAATACGCCGGTTCCTTTCCTTCCATATCGACCATATGATCATTCCTGGGGAGAGGATCCAACATAGGTTCACCTCTTCTTGTTCACTGTAGTTTTCTCTCTAGAGCTTGATGGTTGCGACAATGTTTCCTCAGATCCTGTCAGTCTGGCGGAAGATACTTGCCACCCAGTCCCACATTTCTTCAGTGTGGGCACATTCATCGAGGAGATGGTTTGTTGTTTCTTCCTGAGTTTAACAAAGATGACATCTTGATGGACCTGTGAATCCTCTTTTCCTTAGTTTATCCCAAGTTAGGATGCGGTTGTGTAAAATTAGCCATTGGAAGATCTTAATATTTGGCCATTGGGGGCTATTCCATAGCTTATCCCATCGTTTCACTGGGTCATCTTGGCCTGGGTCCGCCATATAGTGTTGGACTTCTTTTAGGTTGAATTCCCCTTCGTCCTTTTGGCCCCACCTCAACTGATCCTCTCCTTCCATGACTGTTATTTTTCGTCTTCCCAGTTCCTCCTCCACCTCTTTTATTGTTGTTGCGGGTATATCAATGTTCTGAGGATTAATCTTGTCCCAGATTCTCCATTTGTTGCGTTCCGTTTCCTGCTTCCAGTACTGATAGACATTGATTTTTCCTTGTGTGATGAGGTCCTGTTGGAGTATCCATCTGTCTAGGTTTTCCATCCTTTGTTTTTGTTGCCAGGCGTCCTCCCATAATCTGGTTGTTCTGCCATTCCTGATTTCCCAAAATCCGTGTGTCTGAATCCAAGCTTTGTTGCGCCAGGCTAGGTTCCAAATGGCTGAACCTTCCTTGGTTCCTCCAAAGAGGATTCTATCCTAGCCGCGGATGTTTGGGGCGTACTTTGCCTTCCATAGGGTTACCCAAGGTGTTGTAGTTTCTTTAACCCATCACCACCAGAGTTTCACCCCATATGCGTTTTTGGTCGTTTGTGGGTCTTGTAGCCCCAATCCCCCTTTGCTCTTTGGCCTACAAACTTTCTCGCAAGCCACCATGGCCCATTTTTTCTTTGTTTCCACTCCTCGCCATAGGAAGCCCCTCTAGATGGCTCTTCTTTTATGTAGGATCCCCTGTGGAGTGGGGAAGATTGACATCATAAAGGTTGGGATTGCTTGTAAAACAGATTTGGTGAGGATTAGTCTGCCTGCTAGGTTGAGGGACCTATACGTCTAGTTTTTTACCCGCTCCTGTAACCTGTTTATTACTCCTTCCCAAGTTGACATATTGTATACTTTGTCTGTCAAAGGAACCCCCAAATACTTGGTTGGGAGTGTTTTCCTTTCAAATCCCAGAATGTTGGTCAAATTCATTTGGATCGCTGGATTGGTATTAAAGAAAAAGATCATCGATTTGGAGTGGTTGATATCAGCGCCCGAGGCTTCCCCAAAATCTTCTAGGATTCGTTTGTAGGATTTGGATTCCTTGACCATGGGTATGCCGTGGAGTAAAGTATCATCTACAAACTGTTGGTTAGTTGAATTAGGGCAGTTTTCGAAAGGTTTGAGCCCTGTTATTTCCCCAGTTGCTGTTGCGCTCTTTATGCTCTGGATGAGGCCTTCCATCATCAGAATGAACATGAAGGGGGACAATGGGTCTCCTTGTCTGATCCCTCTCATGGGCCAAAAAGGTTTGGACGGGGCTCCATTGATTAGTAGCGAGTATCTTGTTGTGGATACTAGACTAACAATCCAACTGATCCAGTGCTGGGTGAAACCAAAGGATTCCAAAGTCTTGATCATATAATGGCAACTAATTTTTTCATAAGATTTTGCTAGGTCCAGTTGTATTATCATTCCCCCCCTCTTCTGAAGTTTTAATGTGTGAATGATTTCATGGGCCTAGATGATGTTGTCCATTATTTGTCTTCCTTCCACAGAGCCTGCCTGCTCTTGTGAGATCAGAGAAGGTAAGAGGGGTTTCAATCTATTTGCTATTACTTTGGAGATGATCTTCTAGATCACATTGCAAAGTGATATAGGTATATACCAGTCTGGGGTATTGGCTTCATTTCCTTTGGGGATTAGGGTGATCATGGTTGCGTTTAGTGCTTTAAGGATGGAAGTAGACCTTATAGAGTCTTCTACTACCTTATAAACGTCATGTTTGACGATTTCCCAGCAGGATTTGAAGAACTCGACTGTGAAGCCGTCTGGACCTGGTTCTTTCCCACTGGGCATTTCTTGGAGAGCTTGGTCAACCTCTTCCGTGGTGATATATTTGTTCAGGAAGGTGTTTTGTTCCTCGGTGACCAAGCGTGGAATATGATAGGTTATCCTCTGAATGACATCTGATCTGTCTAGGTGAGGTTCTTGGGCTATCCCATGGAAGTATTTGACCATAGCGCTTTCAATATCCTGATGTGAATTGCGCTCGATTCCATCCTGGTCCTTGAGCTTCAAGATTTTGTTGTGGGGCCTTTTGGCCATGGTTGTTTTTTGGAAGAACTTGGTGTTCTATTCTCCTTCCTTTAGCCATCGAATGCAGGATTTTTGACGCCAGAGTGTTTCCTCCTGCTGGCATCACGCCTCCCAATATTGGGTCAGCTGGAGCTCTTCCTTTTTCCGGTCCTCCGTATAGCCTTCCAACATGAAAGTCTCTTGGAGTTTTTTCATTTTTTCTTCTATATCGTTTTTCTCTGTGTTTATATTCCCGAAGGTGTCCCTGTTCCACTCTTTGAGTTTGTTTTTGATGTATTTAAGTTTCTTGTGAAGTCTGAACATCCTTGTCCCTTGCTCCAGTTGTTCCTCCTACCACCACTGTTTGATTTTGTCCTTGAAAGTCAGGTGATCAATCCAGAATTTCTCGAATTTGAAGGGTCTGTTCTTTGGGGCTGTATGGAAGCCTACTTCTAGTTGCACTGGTCAGTGATCAGATCCACCCCAGGGAAGGATGTTGCAATATAAGGTTAGTCCCTGCATAATGATCGATTCCGATAACATGAATCTATCGAGTCTTGTAGCTACCTGGTGCTGGTTCATCCGATTATTGTTCCAGGTGAACTGGCCATTCTTAGTTTGGAGATCTAACATCTTCGCTCTGTCTATAAAATTTGAAAACTCCTCCGCATCCTGATCCAATCTTCTCATACCTCCTTTCTTTTCCACAAGGGAGGCGATAATGTTGAAGTCCCCTGCCAGGATCCAGTGGAGGTTGGTGGCTCGGCCTTTTATATCTTCTAGGTCTCGGATCATTCCTTTCTTTTCCTCTGGCCCGTGAGGCCCATACACATTTGTGCAGAGAATCTCCTCCATGTTTCCTATGATTTGCATGTGTACCGTTAGGGTATACCTGGTTTCTTCGATTGCTATTAAATTTAGAATTTGTGGGTTCCACAAGGTGAGAATGCCACCTGACCTTTGGTGGTCTTTGATGGCTACCATCTTGTACTTGTGCCAGTGTTGTTTACTGATTGCCTCTATTCTGTCTGTAGTGCATTTTGTCTCTTGAATAAAACAAAGATCTGGTTGTCTCTGCTTTAGTTTATTCCTAAGGATTCTTTGTTTTCTTGGGCTATTTAGGCCTCTTATATTCAAAGTTATAACCTTCATTTAAACATGTTGGGGGGGAGTGGGGAAAATGTTTCTTGATCTTACCCGAGTTTATCAAAAGCGTTCCCAGCTCCTGTAATGCTACGCTATTTGATTTCCTACCTTTTTTCCTCCTCGTCTGCTTGGGTGATCGCTGCAGTTGTCCCTCACCGACCTTCACTCCAAGTTGTCCTATCTCCCCATGTGTACATTTTTGTCCTCTGGATTTGGCTTCCTACCATAGGAGGAACATGTATTGGATGCGATCAAGTTTCTCTGTTGGAACATTGTCGACTCCATGCCTTTTCCATTGTTCCAATATGTTCAGAAGGTCTATCCCTTCCCGTTCCACCAAGTCTCTGAGATCGGGGTATTCTGTACCTACTTCGCTCGGGGTCATCTTTGCATCTCCCTCTACATCTTGTATGGCGGTGTTTTCATATTTTATTTCTTCATCCATCAGGGTTGTGCAACTCCCCTGAGCTATCGTGTTGTTTGGCTGGTGGGTAGGCTATTTTGTTGCTTGGTCTCTGACTTCTTGGAATTTTTCCAAGTCATTTTTGTTTGTTGTCCCTTTGTTTGTTTGGTCCCTTCCTTCCATTTTATTCTGGGTCTCCTGGTTATTTCCTGTCGAGGTTTTGTTTTGCTTTTTATTTTCTCTGTTCCTAGGGTTCGATGTTATAAACCCTTCCTCATCTTGCTGTGTTTTGGGATTTGTCGTTTCCTACTTTTTACTTATAGGGAATTCTCTGACCAAGTGTCCATGCTCATGGCATGATCTACATATGAAGGGGATCTGTTCGTAATCTATATTTTGGATCCATTCCTCATCCCTGAATTCCAAACTTATGGCTTCTGGGAGTGCTCGAGAAACGTCCATCTCTATGCAGATTCTTGCATACAATGTGTATCTTCCTTTTAGGGTGTCTTCTGAAGTCCTAACATATTTCCCCAGTTTGTTTCCTATTGTTTCAAAGGTATAGGGAAACCAATAGTCTAAGGGTAAGGAATAGAATCATAGCCAGACTGGTACCTTTTTGAAAGTTTCTTTTTCTAGGGAAACATTTTCTTTCCAGGGTTGCATGTAGAGTCCCGCTGAGGCATGGAAGTAAGGACCTCCCTCAAAGATGCTGTCCCTGTCCTCCAGGTTAATAAAGACTGCTATGCAGAAACCCTTCGAAACAAGGTGGATTTCCACTTCCCCATTTGGCTTCCAGTAATATTTGATCCAGTTGCATAGTGTTCTTTTTGTGGGCCATAACCCCATGAACTTGCATATGAGCGCACGTGTCTTCATCTGATCCCTATAGAGTTGCGTTTGTGGGTCCTCCAGCACTACCTTGGGTATTATTGCTATTTTGGACTTGCATGGGTTGCGCCCCTCCATACCGTTAGCCTTCGCGGTCTCGTGCATCTCCTTTTGAGTTTCCTTAGCGTCTTCCTCCATGGTTTCATTCTTGTCCTGAATTCTTTCTTGGTGCTTCCCTGGGTCTGATCCCAAGGTTCCTGTCGCTGGTGCCTTGAAAACTCCTCTTCTTGGCC
>ML817053.1:48617-60739 GCA_009831015.1 Picea engelmannii | reverse complement strand
TTTTTGATACCTTAGAGATTTTCACTATAATCATACTTGACAACTCTCTTGAATACCCCTGAAATTTACACTAAAACAAACTTCAACTCTGGCTTAGATATGCCTCATATTTCGCTGGAATTTGTGCGAAGAACATACTTGAAGCTCAACCAATATACCTCTACAACTTGCACTAATGATTTCTTTGAAAGTTTTCCTTTATTTTCTCTTTAAATTTGCCTCAGAACATACCACCAACAGACTTCAAACTTGACCTGAATGTGCCTCATAAAACTCGCTTTAAGTCAGCCTCAGAGTAGGCTTGAAATGTCACCAAACAATCTTGAAAATTCACCTTAACCTCGTCCTGGAATCCACCTTAGAACATGCATGAATATACCTTGACAAAAATGTCAACTCATCCTTACAACATCAGAAACTTAGCCTCACTGCTTAAAAAAAGTTCTACCTTTCTTCCTTAGAAAAGGACGACCTTACTCGTTCAAATACCTGCCTAGAACAAACTTCAAGAAATTTATAAAAGATGATAGAAAACTCACTTTGTTCACATGGAAATATCCTTAGACCCGCACCTTACTGCTTTACAAAATCACCTTGATATGCCTCGTAAAAATTTCCTTGGAACTCCCTTATGCTCCTGAAATTTTCGGCCTCTTAAACCTTTGTTTGCCTTAGAGAACTCGCCCTTGATACCTCAAAAAATTCACTTGATTTGATAATTAGAATGAGGATTCTAGCACCTTATTTATACTCAACTTGACCCTCCTTTTAGGGCCTCAAAGAGTGCTGACTTCAACCACACTTCATTAAGTTTATGCAATTTTATTTTTCAATCTAGGCGGAGTCGACTTTCCCTTGCAATATCAATTTTCTTTTTAATATATTTTTCAATAGGGGTTGACTTGTACTTTCCATCATAATTTCAATTTTAATATTTATTTCAATGGGGTTGACTAGACTATGAATCAATTAGGGTCGACTTCACCAATAAACATATTTAATATTTATTGCAAATTTTGGTCGACTTGTAGGAGCTTCTTTCCATGCTTCCGGGGCAACTTCACATGATTATATTTAAGAGGGCGTATCTCCTCAACCATGAGGAGCCATGTGGAATGCCACCTACCATTGGAAACTGCTTGAAGAGAGAAATCAATCGATGGAGGTTTTGCATGCATTTTCAATTTCCTTCATACTCTTTTTCTTCAATAAACTGTGGGGCTTCTTCACCATTCATTCGAGCTCCCTTTCCTCTTTTCTGGGGCTTCTTGTGCATTGGTATTTCCTATTGTAATCCACCGAAATATATTAAAAGTGTTCATGTCAAATCTCCTTCAACGCTATTTGCCTTCTCTTCTTTACTGCTTCCAAGGAGGACGTGTTATTTATGCTTATCACCAATGACTGACTTTGACATCAATGCCAACCCCAATCAACACCAAATACTTGGTGAGAATGTTTGTAGTTTGGTCCTCTATGGGGTATTGTTGTATCTCTATAGATCCATCCTCTACAAGTTGTCTGATGAAGTGGCAACATACCTCAACATTTTTGGTATTCATGTGGAACACTGGATTCTTGGAAAGTTTGATCACCCCTTGATTGTCACATAACAGGGGTGTTGGCTCAATTTGCTGCATATGCATATCTGAAAGCATCCTCATGAGTGAAACTTCATCACATTCTCCTTTCACTGCTCCTTCATATTTTTCTTTTTTATGAAAAGGATACTGCATGCTACTTCTTCTTATTCCATGTGGCTGCACTTGTGCTAAGGCTGAAAACATATCCATAAGTGGATTTTCTATCATCAACAAAACCTGCCCAATCTGAATCTATATACCCACATAGTCGAGTGTCTTTTCTTTTGCTGTGCAGGATGCCAAAGTCAAGTGTTACTTTCACATATATCAACACTTTCTTAGATGCACTCTAGTGCTCTACCTTTGGTGCCATCATGAATATGGAAATGAAGCTCACAACAAAACTCAAATTAGGTATAATGGTGTTATAGCCCTAAAATTCCCTACTCATGCATACATGGCATTGGCCTTCTTGCTTGCATAATTTTCCAAAATCACTGCTGAGGAGCTCTATTTAAAAAAGCAATTTTTAGATCATGTACACACCCTGCTGCACTACTACCCACATACATACGCTTGCTACATGCTAGCCAACCTACATACATACGCTTGCTGCACACTAAACATCCCACATATACCTCCAAAAGTTGTAAGGAATTCAGTGAAATTTATGGGCTATTGGAGGTTTCCCAACCGATTCACCTGCTATAGCTCATCCCCCAACCAAATAACCATCCTTTTTTCATATAAAAGAATTTCTTGGGGTCTCATTCCACAACCAAGCATTAGAACAGTGAAACTCTTCCCAATTTCCATTCCCTTCCTTGCCCAAGCATTTGCAACCTTTTGTGAGTTACTGCCTCAACATTCCCACTCCAACCCCTTTTCTTCCATTCAATACATTCCCTTCCCTTGAGGTGATTAGTATATTGTGAGAAGTGTCTTATTAAAGGTGCACTTGGAGCATTGTAAAGAGGAGCCTAGACCAGGTCTGCGGAGCATCGACCTGGAAGGATTGTAAGTTTCAACCTTTGATTAATGAATAAAAGAATCTCTTTTTCCCTGTCCCAAATGATGATGTTTTATTTGTTTCCTTTGATTTATACATAATGTTTGATATCTAACCCTAATTTATGAATAGAAATAGCATGCTTGTAGCCTTGTTTTCCTATTCTTATATGTAGGTCAAGTTTGGGAGGATATTTTCAACCTTTGGAGCTACAGAGTGTGAGGAAATCATCACCATATTTTGGATAAAAGGTACAGTTACCAATCTTCTCTTCCACTTCTTTCTGTTCATCTATTTTGGTATGTTTGGGGTAGTGTAGAAACTAGATTGACTTTTAGGGGGTCATTTTCTCTGTTTATACCCTAAACCTTGGTATAGTTATAGGGGGATTTTCCCACTAGTAGAATTGGCAACTCCACTGGGGAGTCTCTCTAGGGTTTTCAGGGAGGTTTTTGTGTTGTTGATTAACTTTTCATTTACCTTTTGAATTTTAGTCAAGTTTACTAAGTATTTTAAGGGTTTCTGGTGACCTGCAAGGTGCATACCAGTTTTCCCTGCCCTGTTAGTCTGCCTTGTCTTTTTATTTTTGAAAAGTCTCAAAGGTGTACACTCCCTGTTTTAGGTCAGCCCGCGTACATACGCGCTCTGCACAATAGACAACCCACATACATATGCAGGATGATGATGCAACAACCCGTGTCTTTATGTATTGAAAATGTTTTTTAAACAAAGAGAGAGTTTTTCTCTTTCCTGATAGAATTTCAGACTTCTCAAGGATTTCTTGAACCAATAAGAGTCTCTCTCTTTGGCCATAGCTTGGGTTAAAGTTCCAGTTAACTTGTTCCTTAGTTTTCTTTTGTTTTCCCTAAAAAGGTTTAGAGTGAGCTGTCAAGTCTTAGATCCTCCTTTTGGTTTCTTGGTTGAATCCATGTGATCCGTAATTGGATTAGGACATTTATCAATCTTGTTTCAGTTTTCTCTTTATGTCCATTTCTTGCTTTGAAAAACGAAAGAAAGTTTTTATTTCATTTTTTCTTGTTAAAGCAGTTCAAATTTTTTAATTTTTTTATTTTCTTGCATTTAGTTTGGTAAAGTAGTCAAGGTTGTTATTTACAAAAGAAAAAAGAGTCTTTGTTTCAAAGTTCTTTTCGATTTCCTGAAATACAAGTAGTTTTTACGAAAGCAAGTTTTAGGATTTCTTCATTTACAAGGTCTTGAAATATTGATTAGAAAAGTTGAATTTTACAAAGAGTTTTACAAGATTTGCTTTCATTTCGAAGTATCTTTTGCTTTCAAATGCTTTAAAGTTCTCTTCCTTATTTGTCTCTTCATAACACCACTAGTTTCACTACCACACCCTTTGCGTAAATCAGGCCTTAAAATTAATGCTTAATTTAAAATATATTGGAATTTCTGTTTGTAGGGTTCACTGACTAGTTTAGGGTTTTAGGGCCTTGAATTAGGTGTGAAGAGGAAACTCTTCAAGTCCACTTTAAAACAAACATTAGAGTCTCAGATAGGGAGTGTTTTAAGTCCAACGTTGTAAGAGTTAGACAAGACCCCCCCTGTAACATAGGGAATAAACAGGAGGTCGCATGAGGAAAGGCAGAGGAGATAACCCCTCAAAAGCTAGACTAAACATAGTGGGGATTGTATATTGAGGGTCTTTCTCGGGAAAAATACTGATCACATTTGCCTACAGAGATTTGTGGACCTCAAATCCGTTCAAGATCCTCAGTTGTCTTCCAGACCAATTTATTTTGAAACCTTGAAGGGATTCAAACTTGTTATCCTGCTCGTTATGATCTGTTCGACTGTCGAATGTACCCGCCTAGTGACTAACTGCGAGCTGGTAACCTAATTTCCCATATTTTACAGACTTACACATGTGACTATGAGGGTATACCGCGGTACCTAGGGAAGACGTTGGATCATGCTTCATAGAGTATACCTGGAGGGTGCTTCTGTGTTCAATTTGCACTTGCACCAGTTAGTTTCTCTAGTGTCGATTGGCATAACCATCCTTCCCACTAGTTAGTCGACTGCTTGATTTATCTTTAGGAAACTTTTTAGTGTGTGCTTTGTGTTCCACGCTAGTCAAGCCTTACTGTGTCGTTTGATCATTTCACAAAGTGGAAGATAAACAACTCCACCGGTTGCGAAGGATTCAAGGCCTGTCATTGGTTACTTTGGAGCCACCATCACCACCATTGAGGTGAAGACTTTATCAAGAAGGATCGTTTGGAGCGACCAGGACATAGAAAACTGTGCCAGAGCCTGCTCCGAGAGGAGACTTTTCGGATCCAAAGGAATCCATCATTTCTAACCTTGTGACTTAAGTTTTCAGGCCAACCAATCCTGCGATTACTGATTTGTTGGCACCAATATTGATTCAGATTATCCCTCCCAAGGTGACATATTCCGAGCACCAACTAGTTCTACGGGTGACATTGGAAGCGAATGTCGCTACTTCATCTAGGATTCCCTGTACTCCCATTATGGCTACTACTGGAGGAGGAATCCTACCTCCTCCCCCACCTTGGCTAGTCAGGACCACAGTTGTCCCAACTCCCACAACTATGGGCAGTGGTCTGATACCTTTAACAACTTTGACCATTGTTCCGTTTATTCAGAATGCGATGGGTGCTCCCTTCTCATATGGGATTCCCGCCTTTGATACAAACTCAATCCTTACTTATTATACCTTACAGACCATGGGTCTGGAGGAAGGGAGCTCAAACACTCCCTTGTAAGGGTCAACTGTGGGCATTATTGTCCCTTTTAATGCTATCCCTTACGGTGGGGGTCATATACCCCCTCCATCCCCTTCGCCTGACTATGCTTTTCATCAGTCAATTGAGCCTAAATCTAGTTATAACTAGTTTGGTGGATGCATTTTAGGACCTTCCTCTTACACAATGCTGGTGGGATCTATGTCGTTCTCTTTGTTTGGTGCATTTTGGAACAACCTATTCTCTTCGACCACTTTCTTGATTGGGGGAAACCCCAGCTTTGGTCAACATAACCAAGTGAAAGGTACTATTCCTTCACAGGGAGAAATGACTAGAGTATACTCCTTGGCAGGGCTCATTTCCCTCGCAAGGAATGTTGGTGGGAGGTAACCCCTTCCATACTCAATGGAACTCTGGGAAAGGCTCTATACCCATGCCCATCGGATCGACTATGGGCATCTCCTTCCAAGGTCCTTGGAATACAATGCATGGAGCAATCTTTGCGCAGGCTATGTCATCCAATTTCGGGAGTCAACCGATGATGCCTCAACAGACACAATTTAATTTTGCTGGTCAAGGCCACGACTTTTACCAAAACCCTGGCCAACAATCCAAATTTTCCTGGAAACCTAGTGCCAGTTGAAACCCAAGGCCCTCTTTTCCTGTAAATAATTCACAACCGAAACTACCCTTTCTGGCAACTCTACATTTTCCAGAATTGTTTAGATTACTGAATGACCTAATTTGTCATGATCTGCATTGGCCCCCCATGCCAACTAAGTTGCCTTCGAATATTCCAAAATTTGAGGGCAAGCCTGGGGAAGATCCAAGTGATCATGTGACTACCTTTCACTTCTGGTGCTCATCAAAATCATTGAAAGATGACTCTGTTCAGTTGCACCTTTTCCAACACACTCTTATAGGGGGTGCTGCGAAGTGGTATATTGAGCTCGATGACTCGAGTTACTCTTACTTTAATGACTTGGCGATGGTTTTCTTGAACCATTTCGAGTTACCTGTGAGATACGTTGTTGACACCAAACTGCTAGATAAATTTGAGCAAACCAAGGCCGACCACATCTCTGATCATATCCGAGAATGGTGATGTAGAAAGAGCTTGATTAAGGTTAAAGTCCCTCCTACTTTCTTGCTTGAGTGGTTCTTGAAGTCTTTGGTTCTCTGCATATCCAAGGATGTAGCAACTTCCAGGGTGTTTTCAAAAGAGGAGGCTATTATGAGAGCCCAACAACTTGAAATGATCTACTCTTAGTCTAGCTTTATCTATGAGATATTTTTAGATGCGCCACAGTATACTCTCGATAGGGCCAAACAAAAGTATGGGCCCCACGCTGATGGAATTTTGGACTCAGTGCAAAGAAATTCCACGGATCAGTTGTCAAATCAGTTGCAACAATTGTCGATACAACAAACTATGTCCAACCAGACTCCGAGTTCGACTGTTCCCCCTACCTAGACGTCGGATGTACATAGTGTATAGTCGATGAATCACAAGTCTAACCAACAGACCGAGGGAAAGAAGAAAAAATGAAATAAGAAGGGTAATGGGGATAAAAATCCTGCCAACAATGCTGGCAGGGGAAAAACAGAGAAGAAGAAGTCAAAGTATCTATGTAATCTCTGCACGAAAGACCACCCGACTCACCTATGCCCTCAGCTTGCAGAATCCCATAAGATATTAGCGTAGCAACAACCTAATGTGTTGACTAACCCTTTTCCACAAGGGAAAAATATGGCTCAGGCTTCCGAATCCACAAGTGCAGCAGGGGGCAGTCAAGGACCCCCCGCGCCTACAAATAACAACCCGAATGTGAACATTACATGATGAATGCTGATGCTCATTTATCAACCAGGACTCATGACTAATGAATGCTGAAATATGTCGAGAAGGACAAGAAAGCCACTAAGCCATCGAATCCTCTCCAAATTGAGAAGACGGTGGGAGAAAAAATGACTTGCATCCCTAACGGTGCGTTTAAGAAGGCTTCCCATAATCCAAATGCGAGGGCCGCTCAGAACTACTCCATCGTGGAGGATCTGGCACAGACCCCTTGCATGATGTCCGCTTTGGAGGTCCTCCAGAGTTTCTTCTTGCAGAGAAAATCTCTGTTGTCCACCTTGAGAACGGTGGAGACTAGTAACCTAGGAGCAATCGTTTTCGATCCAAACGACTTAAAAACTTGTCTTCCTCACCACGTTTCCTTTCAGATAGTAGTGGCTTATACCACCAAATATTTTATGTGGAACATTTTCCGTACATTGGTTGATGAGGGTGCCTCAACTTACATGATGTCGTTGGCATTTTGGAAGGCCATTGGCCAACCCAAGTTGTCTTCGTCGCCTACATTGCTTACGGATTTTGACGGTCGATCATTTAGACCACATGGAATGATTCCTTCATTTCTCGTGCAATTAGGAGGTAAAATTGTGTGTGTCGAATTTGAAGTGGTCGATGCACCTCTCGACTACAATATTTTGTTAGGAAGAAGTTGGACTTATGTGATGCATGAAGTGGTTGCTACGGTTTTTCGCGTCTTTTTCTTTCCGTATGAGGGTCGGATTATGACCATCGACCAATTGTCCTTCTCTCGTCCTGCCCATTCATCGGGGGCTTCCACAGTCTCGATGATTGATAACCCATAGACTGACACTATCAACTTAGGTGCTGATTTGTTTCCGTCATTGATGGGAACTTTTGATTACCCACCGCCTTCCAATGATGTAAAGATTATATCCGTTGTTCCCGACCAGCCGAAGGCTACAATTATGCAAGTGTCGTCTTTTAGAACGAGCTACTTTCATGACTCATGGACTTTTCCTTCCGCATCGACTTCAATGGAAGCGATAGGGCACCTTGGCATGGCCACGCCCTTATTTGCGGTTGAGGTTGTGTAAACCATTGTCCAACAAGCCTCAACCAAACCCGATCCGGCTCCCTCACAGGAGTTAGATCCAATTCTTGAGCCTATTTGGGCTCAAGATTCTGTTTCCACTCAAGATCCTTTAGACTTAGTCTTGCCCTCTGACGAGGTGATTCTCGAAGCAATGACTAGTCTCGATAGACCTTGGGATGATCTACATCATAGCTCTTATTTTCTTCCTGAGATTAGGAGAGTGGAGGCGGGAGATTTTGTTTTGACCATGAATGGAGATAGTCCTTGTCCTATCAATCCTCTGGTTACACATAGAGTTTATGCCAAGGGTAACATGGCGATCATTTCTACAACAATTCCAATCGATATGTCCAAAACCCCTGGCGTCGTGGATAATGTTTTCGTTGGAGCGGATTGATGCCCCAAAGATATTGAAACTTACACCAAGTTATTCAAGGAGTTCCACGACGTTGTTTCCTGGTCTTACAAGGATATGCTAGGAATTGACCCACGAATTGTCGAATATGAAATCATGACTTATCCTGATTCCAAACCGTTCCGATAAAAGCTTCGTCCGGTCAATCCTTGAAAAGCAGCAACAATCAAGGCAGAAGTAGATAAACTGCTCAAACCCGGTTTTATCTTCCCCATACAATTGACGGAATGGGTGTCGAACCTGGTTCTAGTAAAAAAGAAACATGGCACGATTCGTGTTTGAATGGATTTCCATGATTTGAATAAGGCCTGCCCAAAAGACAATTTCCCAACCCGGTTTATCGATTAGATTGTCGATGAATGTGCAGGCTGCAAGGTCATTTCGTTCATGGATGACTTTTCGAGATACAATCAGATTCAAATCAAACCTGAGGACCAACATAAAACAACTTTTATTTTTCCTTGGGGTACCTTCCAGAATCAAAAGATGCCTTTTGGATTGAAGAATACTGGGGCCACCTTTCATCGAGCCATGTCATTCACTTTTCACGACCTCAAGCACATAGTCGAGGCATACCTCGATGATCTAGGATCACATTCTCACAAGAGATCTGATCATCCCGCTCATCCATGACTAATATTTGAGAGATGTCGCTACTATAGAATTCACTTGAATCCTAACAAGGGCAGTTTCTACGCGATGTCAGATCGTCTTTTAGGTTTCATTGTATTAACAACAAGGATCATGGTCAATCCTCTCAAGGTTGAAGAGATAGTTCAATTGCCTCCCTCATGGACAATACCACTGCTTGAGAGCTTACAGGGGAAAGTGTATTTTCTTCGACATTTTGTCGCTAATTATGCTGAAATCTCTAAAGGGGTCATGTGTGTTTTGAAAAAATGGGTCCCATTTTGTTGGGATGAAGCTTCTCAATGCTCTTTTGAAGCATTGAAACGTGCCTTGACGTCTGCCCCTCTACTCCGACCTCCTAATTATAACAGATATTTCTTATTGTATTTGGCTACTGTGGAGTCGACCATCGACATGGTCTTGGTTCAAGAATATGATATGCTCAAAGAACACGCTATATATTATCTTAGCCGAGGCCTAGTTGGAATGGAACTCAACTACTCTCATGTTGAGAAACTTGCTTTGGCAATTTTCCATGTTGTCCAATGTTTTTGTCACTACATTTTGCTTCGCAAGACCATCTTCATTGCCATCGTCAACCCTTTCCAATATGTGTTAACACTACAGGTCATTGGCAGAAAGATCAGTAGATGGATAGTTATACTACAGGAGTTTGACTTGGATTTTGTCTCTGCGAAATATAAAAAGTCGTTGGTCTTTGCAGAACTTATTTTAGAAATGTCGGTTGAGTCTAGTGATATCATGCCCAAAGAATTTCCTATTAACGAAGATCCTTTTCTAATCGCATATTTAGATCCCTGGTATGGAGATATACTTGTGTATCTCTAGACTTTGAAGTGCCCTGCTTCTGCTTCTCGCGATAAGCATCGACGAATTCGACATCAAGAACACAACTATCTTATACTCGATGACACTTTGTATCTTCGAGGTGTAGATTGTATTCTTCGGTGATATCTCACAAACGGAGATCTCATTTTGAATGAATGTCACACCGAAGGATGTGGCGGTCATTTGTCTGGGTTGGAAACAACCCAAAAGATTCTACGTGCAGGTTACTTCTGGCTCTCATTAATCAAGGATTGTGTGGAGGTGGTCAAGAAGTGCCACCCATGTCAGATTTTCTATCGGAAGATGCAGACATACCCCTCCCCTATGTTTCTCGTCATTTTTTTGGGTCCTTTCACCAAGTGGGGGATTGAATTTACTACATGTCACCTGGTTTTAGCTAGGGGGCATCGTTACATCATCGTAGCATTAGACTACTTCACGAAGTGGGTCGAAGCTATGCCAACATTTAGAAATGATGGAGAAACCATGACTCTTTTCATCTTTAATCAGATAGTATCAAGGTTCGATATCCCGAAGGAGATTGTCACTCACCATGGAAGTCACTTCTAGAACAAAATGAGGATTGAATTAATGTCGAATCTCGGGTTCAAACATGAACATTCGTCACCCTACTACCCACAAGTGAATGGCCAGGTTGAAGTTGTGAATAAGTCTCTCAAGACTATTCTTCAGCAAACGATCAATTTTTCCAAGTCGAATTGGCATTTGATGTTGTATTCAACGTTGTGGTCCTATCAAACGCCTGTGAATATTGCCACCATTTTTTCACCTTTTCAACTTGTATATGGGTTGGAAGTAGTCTTACCTATTGAATGTCAGATCCCTTCTTTAAATTTTGCAGTGGAATCACTACTGGACACTTCACAGCTTGAGGAACACCTTCTATATCTCTCGCAGCTTGATGAGCAACATCGTGATGCAGACTTAGCCAATGAGGCTCATAAGCAACGAGTCAAGTGTCAGTATGATCGGTCCATTCGTCCGCGGATTTTATATGAAGGAGATCTTGTCTTGGTCTATGATCAAGACAAAGATCCCATGGGGGCAGGCAAGTTCAAACCCATGTGGTTTAGACCGTTCATTTTGAAAGAGGTCTTAGAGAAGGGCACTTACCGTCTGGTTGATTTTGAGGGAAATGCTTTTGCAGAGCCTAGAGATGGTCTCTACCTTAATAAGTACTACTCTTAGGTTGGTCACCTGGGTGACTTCTTATATATATGTATAGTCTCTTATACATTTTTTCTTTTTTATCTCTTGGACGTGTAGTTATTTATGTCTTATTTTTCACTGTGGCAGATGTCAAGTGAATCAAAGGTTTACTTCAGGTTTGCAGACGGTGCTAGCTAACACACTTGGAGGCTTGCTTCTGCAGCTTGGGTGATTTTCACACCTGGAGGCTAGTTCCTATCTTCCAGAGGTATTTTTCTAGGCAACACTACAAATAATGTTGCCGAGTACAACGCAGTGGTAGAATTCCTTCGTGATGCTTTGTCACATTGCATTTCTTGCCTCCGGGTGTACCTAGATGCTCAGTTGGTTGTGTCCTAGTTAAATGGGGTTTACCGCATTTATGATCCCACTCTGCACCGACGATTACTTAAGGTACGTCTCTTAGAATGATCTTTTGATTACATTACATATATCCATGTTCCTAGGAGATTTAGTCATTTAACAGATACTCTAGCTAATCAAGTTTTAGATTGGCATGTTGCTCACATATAAAAAGAAAAGAAAACACATACACATGTAAATACATTTGTAAAATATTGTTAGCGATATTTCTGGTAATGGGGTAAAATGCGAAAGAATGGGTTAAAAACCCACTTGTCCTAAGTCTTGAATGCTAAATGCGCCCGTGGTAAGCGACAAGCAAGTCCGAGCAGCAGAGATTCGCGCGCCCGGATCAACGGTGCATATGGGATTCCAGACCCCCCCTACCTTTCTACCTTTAAGCAGAAGGGGGGGGGGGGG
>ML817053.1:28054-40339 GCA_009831015.1 Picea engelmannii | reverse complement strand
TAGTTTTTGTTTAATTCTTGTTAATAGCTTAGTTGTTTTCTTTCTAACCTTTTACATTACAGCTGTCATGACTAGCAGAGCCCAACTAGGCATGTAAGCACTCACTTTTTGCTCACACATCGACGAAAAGAGTGCAAACAACGGTCGGCTCTTTTTGTTTTGTTTTGTAAATATTATTTTTGTTTTCGGCCTAATAAATGACTCCATAGCCCAACAACAAAGGCACTGAATCTGCAAAAGTGTTCTTAGAGAATCACAGGGACGACTCTATCCCCCATGGAGCCAAATGTTAGTGATATTTCTGGTAATGGGGTAAAATGCTAAAGAATGGGTTAAAAACCCACTTGTCCTAAGTCTTGAATGCTAAATTCACTCGTGGTAAGCGACAAGCAAGTCCGAGCGACAGAGATTCACGTGCCCGGATCAACGGTGCATATGGGATTCTGGACCCCCCCTGCCTTTCTACCTTTAAGTAGAGGGGGAGGGTCTGGAATCGGGGGCGCATCTCTTCAGCGGTCCAGATCAATGTGCCCGGATCAATGATGATAAAGGCAATTACGGNGGGTCCGGAATCGGGGGCACATCTCTTCAGCGGTCCAGATCAGCGCGCCCGGATCAACGACGCTTGGACAGTCCCACCCTTCTTAGCTGCCCTGCTTTTAACTTGCGTGGGCCCTCCTTCCCTATCATGTCATCTTTGTACCGTCCTTCCCCTTTGCCATCTGTTCCCTTCCTGGCCATGCGATGGGACTCACTCCCTTTAGCCCTTCCTCATTCGCCGCCATCTTTCCACCTTCCGTCTTCTAAGCAATATAGTCTCTCCCCACGCCTCATCACCCATTTACCACCCGCCATTTGTCCCGCTCACCTCCACTCCCACTCGTCAAGCCGTTTAGTTTTCCAAGTGGCAGCATGAGAAGTCTTCCACGTCGCAGAAGTACCGAGTTGACCGGGCCATCCTCAATCCCGATGAAGCAGTTATTGAAGCATTTGGTGGTGGTTAGACATCATCTCCACTATAATGGGAAAGTCTGGTGACAAATTAAAGGCACGTCGATTCGCCTACGGAGCTGTCAGAAGTCCGATTGCGTCCGCCGTTGGTGCACGATTATTCAAAGATTGCAGGCGCAGATTGTCAGAAGCCATGTAGACGCAATGTGTTTAATGCGATGTCTCGGTTTTGTTGTTGTTGTTGTTTTGAGTATATGTAGGCGTTTTCGCTATTTTTGTATCTATCGATGGTAGAGCGAAGCTCCCGACTGTAAAGTTTTAACAACCATTCTGGTTTCTGGGTTATGCATCTGTGTCCGAGATTTCTTGTTTTATAACAAACAATTCTCCTTTCCATCTGTGTTTCGTCTCATGCCAGAGAGTTCATGATTGAATGCTTCGCATGAATTATCACAATTATGTTATGATAAAGGATTTGTTGTTGCATGACTGTTTTCTCCGGTTCCCTGCATTTGGGTATAAGATGATCTTTCCTTCAAGTGCCTTCTCTCACAGTTTGTTAGAAACCTGTTGTTTTTAGCAGTCCCCTGCACTCTTCTCATACAAGTCTTCCACCTGCTCACCCTTATTTTAACTCACTGTTTGGAGTTTCTCTAAGACCTCACTCGCCCATGCATGCCTGGCCTAGTTTCAGAGTTGAGACGATATTGTTCCGAGTTCACTTCCATTTGATCACTCTCTTATAAACAAATCGTGACATTAAACCGATGGGTGTCAAGCTCAGCTCCTGCAAGCAATCCAGGAGTGACTTTTGACGCTAACAAATATGTTATCCATAAATAAAGAAAGATGTATATATATATGTCCAAAAAATAGTGTTATGAGTACAAAAGCAGGCATGAAAGCCTCAAAGGTCATCAGTCTACATCGCTAGGCTTACACCCTCAAAAAATATATATAGTACAAAATAATGTTCCCTCAACACATCAATGGTCCAACGTTGTCTAAGGACGAGGCCTATCGTCCCTACTATAATGAACGATGACATTCACAAGACGTCGAAACAAATAGACCCAAGTTCGAGGCACCCCTACTACATGTGGCTGCATAGCCGGGGGAGATCCTTGATCCCGACCATAGGAACAAAATGAGTGAGCACTTTGAGGTTTCACTCCACTCATCATAATACTCTATCAACCTCTCTGGTTGGGGTCCTCTTGCAACTGCTGGTATTCCTGCCGCTGCTAGTCTTGCCTCTGGTCCAGGACGACACCGAGTCCTATCGAAGTCTACCGGTCAAACAAGCCCCACATATGTACATAACAGAGTCATAAGTCAGTACTCTACACACACATAAAAATGATATATATGAAAATTTAAAAAATTAATAAACTTTAAAATATATGTTACCTATCTCACCACGCTCCTCACTGGGAGGCACATGTATGTCTGGGTATCTGATGAAGATAATCCCTGTATAGGGATAATCCTCGACCACCGGGATCTAACATTCCCACTAGTTGAAAAAATTGTCATCAAAGGCCTCTATAGTCCCCCCTCCACCCTGTCTAGGCAGCAAAGATGCCCACCTGCTCACTGCTAGGAAGGAGGCTACATGCCCCCATATCGTCTCTCTAGGTCTGAGACTGGGTACCCTCTCAAAGAAGGAACATAAAATAGTACCAAACCCGAAGTTCTTGTTGGTACGCCACCGAAACTCTGTAAGATGTCTCTTCATGCATACAAGCATGGTGGTACTCCAGTAAAAAATGGTTTCCTCCAAGCACTGAATGGAACAATGCATATGTGCACATGAGGCCTGATGAAGTGTCGTGGATCCAGTAATCCGCCCGATAAAAAGTAGGATCACTCGTAAGGAGAGGCTGGTGATCTTGTGGATCGACACTTGAGAACCTACTTTCTTAGTTCTAGCCTCACAATACATGATGATGCAATCCTCGATGTTGAAAGGCCCTGGAGGAAAATTCCTCAAGTTGATTGGCTCCCCTCTTCTCGAGAGACCAGTCAGGAAGTATATATCCTCTGTGGTTGGGGTCAAATATTGACCCTCTAGCATAAAAGCCTCTGCATCATGATGCCAATACTCCATAAGAGCATTGAGAAACCTTGATTGTGCCCTCATAAATGGACACTAGAAGAAATTCCATAATGCACATTGTTTCAGTGCAACAATGGCCACAGGGTCCTACTTGACTAAGACGTCAAGCTCCTCATGCTCTCTCTCTCTCTCTAGTGAACATACATCCTTTCACATGACAAAAGTGGAGAGGAGTTAGTACTTGCTTTTGTATTTTTCAATGTAAAGGAGGGTGTACACAGTCTGTTTACTACACAGTCACGTATGTACACAGGCTAATTAGTATTCTGCCCGAGTACATACGCGGGATGGCCTTGGACAACCCGTGTACACGCAGGGCTTCCCTTTTTACAAAAGCGTGCCCCTCCCAAACTAAGAATTAAACTACAAAATAAGTATTGAAATACAAGCATATGTGTTTTTTACTTGGTCCAAACAAAAGGTCGTTTCGTCCAATGTAGCTCCCAGAATCCACTCTTTTAATGAAGGGTTTTTTTGACCTTTTGGTTGATTTTCAATTTGCAATGGTAAAAATGAGCTGTCCACCTCTATTTATAGACTTTTTTGGCCCCTTTTACCCCTTTTTTGTCCCCTTTGTCTTTTTTCTTGGCTCGGTGGTTACTCGAATTCACATCTGAGTTATCTATTGGTCGTTTCGGTACTCTTCTCCTTTCGATTTGGTAATTTTTAGGGATTGGTTACATTTTTTGACATCCTTTGGTAAAATTCATTTTTTCCAACTTTTTGCATATAAGTTAGGGTTTCATTCCCACTTCTTGCATCTCATTTTATTTTTCTGATTTTCCATAGGATTGACCCCACCGAAGTGCGACACAGAACCTTCATTGCTACTGTAGAAGTGTTGTAATTAAGTGGTAGAGACTACCTCTACATGGATTCCCTAGGTAGAACCTTTGCTGCATTTTTGGCATCCATGCTATCAGTTATTACTATAGGATTGGGAGTTATTGTTAGTCCTGTCATGATTACATAATGAAGCCTCATTATTTTGTTCATCATCATCATAGGCCTTACCCTCGGGACTCCCTAATGAGCATGCTTTGTTGTCTTTCAGGCTCACTTTGAAATTCGAAAGGAACATCCAACGAGATTGTATTTATTCTTTTCAATCTTGTCTGGATTACTTGACAAAAGTATCCCCCTGGAGTCTTTTTTAATCCCTTTTCAGACTCTCTAAAAATAAAAATATTTCCAAGCGATCTTGTTTCCCTTCAAGCTCGCCAAACTCAAATTTGAAGGCACATCTGTCCAATGGTAGTTTACCCCTTTTTCGGTCTGGATAGCTAATTTTACGAATAAAGGTATGCTCTAGGAACTTTGGTTTACTAGAAGAGTATTCTCAAAGTTTAACCCTTTTTTAGGCATGCAGGACTAAATCTTTGAAAAATGAACATTCTCCTTGGTTTGTGTTTATCACCTTTTTGGGGCCTTGGATATTACTTACGAAAAAAGAACCCCCTCAGAGTCCATAGTTAATCTATTTTCAGACTCTCTAAAATTGAAAAGATCACAGAGTGACCTTGTTCCTTCACACTCGTTAAATTGGTCCAGAAGAAAATCTACTGGCATGAGTTTAACCCTTTTTCCAGCCAATAGATTATAATGAAAAAATGTACACCTCGAGAGATTCATCTCACTGGGAGAGTTCTCCTCAGTTACTTTTATACTTTTTCTGGCTAAGGAGACTAAAATCAGAAAAAGACTGTGAGTCCATAGTTAATCTCTTTTCAGACTTCTTAAAATTGAAAAGATTGCCAAGTGATCTTGTCTTTGTCACACTCGTTAAAATGGTTTTGAAAAGACTTCTTTTCGGTGCAAGCTGAACCCTTTTTCGAACCGACTAGAATAAATTTGAAAAAAGGTACTCCCTGGAGTCTTCTTTTGCGTTTTTCCAGACTCTCTAAATGTGAAAAAACTATCGATCTTACCTTCTCTGGGATCGTAAAAATTTACATAGAAAGGGTCTCCTTGTGTCATGCTTATTTGCATTGCAGGTCTCATCTTTGCGTCTTTGGCCTAATGCCGACACCATGTTTCTCTCAACTGAACCTTTGAAGCATTCCTTATATGCAAGCCTTGCAACACTTCTTGCTTCTATGACCTACCACCTTGATCCATGGAGGAATTTTCCCTGAGTGTCCTTATCTTGCACAAGTCTCCTTGCCCTGAGCATTAGTATTTTCCATGCGCTTAGAACCAGTTTGCTTGCTTGTGACACTCATTCCTCCTCTGTAATGTAGCATTATTTTATTCTTTTTCAAGATCTTTAAAAATTGAAAAAGACAAAAAAATCATATATTCCAAAAAGTGGGGACGAGAAATATTCATTATTTTTTTGGAAGCAAAGATCAAAACCTTCAGGACTGTAGTACAAGTTGGCATGAACTTGGATGAAGCCCAACAACAAATATTCTTGCAGCTTAATGAGTTGGATGAAACCAGGCAGGAAGTACTTCAAAGAACTACCCTCATTCAAGAACATAGAACAAAATGGCATGACAAGTATCTCAAAAAGAAATTTTTTCAACAAGGAGATTGGGCCCTATTGTATGACAACAAATTCAAGAACTTCAAAGATAAGTTAACTACCCATTGGATGGGACCTTACGAAATTGACATTGTCTACGATAATGGTTCAATAAGGATAAAGACAATTGATGAACAAAATACACCACTACTTGTGAATGGTCACCAGTTGCGAGTTTACAACAAACCCTTGTCAAAAGAAGAATTCCTGACTCGTTTACTACAAAATTCAGATATGTAGATGATCGATAAGGAATGATACCCTCCTACTGATCCACATTGATTAATTGGTTTATTTGAATTTTTTGTACATAGGTGTGGATCAAATTTTGTTAATAAGATGAAGGTAACAAGAGATTCTTACCTCCTTTTGTTTTACTTTTGCAATTTTTTTTTCTTTTTTTGTAACTAAATTTCTATAATTTATTTGATCCTTCACAAACTTGCTAAACATAAGTTTGTAGGCATCAACAATATTATGTTCTGCTTCGGTACCAGAAATCCTGTTCTGGTCCGGTACCAACAGTCTAGTACCAACAGTTCGGTACCAGTCCGGTACCAGAAGTCTGTCCTTCTATAGTACTATCAAGACACATTACCTAATTGACAAAACATAATATGCATATTTCAAAATATTATGTCAATTAATATGAAGTACGAAGCCATGCAAACAACCACTTAAGCTGGAACCAAGAAGCCGAATGCAGTATCAAATGGTAGCCCTTGTGAAGCAATAATTTCTTTTGGTTCTGTTGACAACTAAAGGGAAGTATTTTAATTTCTTTTGGTTCTGTTGCTAGTTAAAAATAAGTATTTTAATTTCTTTTGGTTCTGTTTCTTAAAAACAAAATAAAAAGAGGGACACAATCTTTACCTATGATTGCTCAAAGAAACATAATCCGCTTCAAAGGCTAGAAGTTACCTTTATCCAGTATTTCAGCATGATTTAAAGGAAAAAAATATATTAGCCTATAAGTAACTATCTCACCCTAACCAGAATTCAATAGTATTCACTGGATTATATTATTAAAGAGTAACATATGAGTATATGAACACTCTCTACCATGGGCACACTAGCAAAACTTTTATGGAATAGGATGTACCAGTACCCTAAGGAAAATTTAGGTCATTCTCTTATGGACAAATTTAGACAAAATTATACATCTGGATCACTCTAAAGAAATAATGTGCATAAAACGTTTATTTTTCCTTCAGACAAATCTTTAAAAGACATTCAAAAGAAGAGTATATGCCTTCCAACCCAATACCATCCCAGCCTATAAAAAGGTTTTCAGACGAGCCTCCCCTGTCACCGTGCAAAGCACTCTTTAATAAAAACCAAAATAGGTGACTATGGATAATAAGCCTATGATGGAAAAATGGTTCAAGAGACTAACCCACCGAGATACTAAACAGGTCTGCTGGCAGCGGGTACCGGTCTGTGGTATGACTAGGCAAACCCATCAGGCTACTGAACAAGCCTGTTGGCAATGGGGCATTCTGCCTGGGGAAGACACCTCTCACTAATTATCACAACTACCCCACCAGAGCACTGAACAAGATTTCTGGTAGTGGGTTCTGGTTGAGAAATGTCTCATCTATACTTGTCTAATTGAAAAATTCACTTTTATCATCCAAAACAAAAAGAGCAAAGGTCACTATTGGCTTTCATGGGATACAAACTCCAGATTAATCAACAACATAATTACTTCAAGAAAATGTCCATTTGAGAATCACCCTAAGTCAACTTACCGGTCTGACATCTAAAGCCTACATTACCTAAGAAGGAAACTTCTTAAGAGTGGAGCCCTAACTAGGGAGTCTAATCTACTTATATTGTGAAATTTATCTATAACATCCAATGATAGTAAATCTATGAAGAAAGTTAGGTGGGATCTGTTCTTTTGGAAAACATATAAATATTCCCCTATTTCACTGTTTAATTCTACCTTTGTCAATAATCCATCAAAAGAAGGGTAATTTCACTTTTTTAGGTATCAGATCCTATGCTAGGTGATAAATGTACTCTTGGAATTTGATTGGTTTCTTTTTCTCTTATCATCTTTTCTCCATTATGATATAAAATGTTGAATCTTCTTGCATACAGATATACAACATCTTTGGCATGGGGGAAGGTCAAAGAGCTCCTTCAGAACTCTTTTTCAGACTCACATGATCACCCTGCAGAACCAAATACAAAAGAATATAAACATAGAATAAAAGAAGTACAGGATATTCCCGTACCAAATTTTCAAGAAACTTCAGTCTAAAAGGATGAATTATGACAATTTACAAGCAGTCACACATGCTATGGGTATTGATCATACAAAGGTAAAAGCAAAGGTAACATGGTATTTATTTTCCTATGCTCATAAAACTACAATAAGTATGAAAATATATACTAGATCTTATGACCTTAGTATTAAAACCATGCACCTATCCCTCATACCCATATGCCTAAACTTAATCAATCCTCTCATAGCGCTCGAACATGGTTAAGGGAAAAATCACATCAAAATATGAAGCATGTCTAGTAATGATAAGCCACAAATATATTTCATCCTTAAGCAATTCACAAACCTATCTTATGTCATGAACCATGATCCAACATCAAATTCACCACCCGAAAGTCCAATCACCTATCCCAAAATGATGCTTTGACACCCAACGTCTTGTCCTCATCATTACAGTAACGGGTAGAAATGAAATGGCTTATCTAGGTGGCAAAGCCATCCAGATAAGCCTCACCTGGTCATAAATTTTCCTTGCGGCATCCTTACTTAAACTTACCATTCGCATTATCAACACCATCACCATATTCCCCTTTTCGTGAGATTTCTCCAGTCCCGAGCCTACTCCTCTCCGGTACCAAACCCTTACCCTCATCAATTGACTAAACCCTTGTGCTACAGCTCGATCCTTTTCTCACAAATTATAACGATGGTCGTTAGTAGACACAAACTGGTCTTCCAAATTTATAGAGAAACCAAGGAGTTCCAATTATGTCAAGAAAAATATGCTAGATCGTGATGGATGCCATTTCTGGAAAAATTCATAGGCTGGCACGAGAAGATATCTCACGAATTTATTCAGGGTTACGATGGAGAGATTGCACATATAGGCAATCTACAACTGACAATTAATGAAGAAACCTTAAGGGAGGTCACGGGATTACCTAACAGAGGAGCCAAATACTTCAAAGGTGTAGTAATCAACAAGGAAATGTGCCAACGATTCTTGAAAGAATACCATCAGCACCCTAACTGGAAAAAGGGGATCCCTAAGAACTATATCAAGGAAGAGTATCATCCAATGATTACTAGTCTTCAACGATTCGTCACTTGTGAGGGTAGGTATGTTGTGACCTTCATATATCATCTTAGGCTTATATTACACTTTGAAGGAGGCCCTGAAATTGATTTCCCATATTTTCTATGGATGAGTTTGAACAAAATGATAAGAGGTGTTAAATCCCTATCCAAAACTGAGAAGACTAGCATTTACCATCAAGGTCTCATTAAAATGCTAGTTTTACATGAACTTAGGAAACAAAGGATTAGTTGGAAAACCCTTATCAATCAACACCTTCCCATAGAAAACAAACCTGTGGAGGAAACCCAACATGCTCCAAAGAAAAATAAGGAACCTCAAAAGAAAAAGGGCAAGAAGGATAAGACAACTCCAACATCATCTAGGTCAGTGAGCCAACACGAAAAAGCAGGGCCCTCTTCCAAAGTCAATAAGACTTTTAAAATCTCTAAATCAAAAGGTAAAAAAAAATTAGTAGAGGAGACTTCAATAGTGGCAGTTGAGAAAAATGGCCATAAGACAAAAATGATGAAGAAAGGGAAGCATAGCTCAGAAACTAAAAGTAAACAGTCTATGGCACAATCCCCTGTCACCATTTCACAATTAGAAAAGAAGAAAAGGAAGCCTGTGAGCACCCCTGATCTGGTACCTCTTGTAAAAGAACCACGAGGAGCATGGCAAAGAAAGGAAAAATAATCGTCAGTCCTCATACATAGGAAGATTCAATCGATCTTACCTCCCCTTCTGAAGATTTATCAGTCCAAGATGACATCCCTGGTTTGACCGAGGAACAAGCCGCTATTACTTTATGTGGGATGAGGGAGGAAGTCGAGGAAAGAGCATGCATCCAACCAGCAATGATGGAATCAACAAAGGCCTTAACAAAAGAACAAATGAAGAAAAATATTGGGGAACTGCAAAAATAAAATTAGGAACTCCAACAAGAAGTGAAGGAATACCAACTATTGGACATGTATATCAAAAAGGAAAATGAGCAATTGAAAGAAACCAACCAACAACTTCAAGACGACCATGAATAGTTTTCTAACAAGCTCAAGAAGGTACTATGACTCCTACAATACATTAGGGTCATAAAAATGGAGCTGAAAGAAGAGGCCTCAACCATCAACATCATTGATCCACCAAAGTAAAGAACACAGTCTCAAGTTTTGAAAATTTTTGGGTTTGTTTTTAGTTGCATGAGGACATGCAATGATTTTGGCACGGGGGAATGTTGAGACCCAAAATTGACATCCCCATTACCCTATTATACTCTTCATCTATACCTTTTTGGCTTACCTAAGCTGGGGTGAATGACAAGAACACTACCATTAGCCAGTGATAAGGTCATAAGGTAAAGTATGGTTAATTCATGCATTTTGTGGTTTATTGAGCTAGGGAATTAAATATTTCATGTACTAATGATTCAATTTTCCATGTATAATCTTTGACCTCTAGATAAATCCATCCTTCTTGTACCAGCTCAGCTATCCGGTACTTGTGCACCAAGACTACCACTGTCCAAATCCGGTATCAAATGCATCCGGTACTGAATCTCATCTGTTGTGATCTGGTACCAACGACCGTGGACTGTCGTGATCTAGTACCACCATTTGTGCACTGTTGTGATCTGGTACCATCTACCTATCATGATCCGGTACCAATATAGAGAGCCAAATGTACTAAGTTTATCTCCAGATCGCCCAAGACAATTGGTGGATGTTTATTTTCTTTAGCAAGGCTATGTTAGAATAGTTTGTTGATTACCTCATCCTCATACACTTTGTGTCATGAGGATGAAGCTAAAATATGTAACCAAATAATTAAATTCAAACATTTGATTGATTTGAAAATCACTTCACCTCCTTGTGTTTCATGACTAAGACTATTTAAATAGTCATGGCAAGGATGGTGGAAGGGAGAGTTAGCATATTACCAACATGTGAAGCAACGTGTGATATTGCAGAACATACTCTGAGTGAAGACTAATAGAAGAATGTCATTTATCTCCATGTCTTGATTGTCTATGATTGAATATGAGTTGAGTTGTTAACAAAAGTTTGATTTTATGTTTTGAGATTCGAGTGAGAGTAATGTCTGGGTTGAAAACAAGCTTACTGTAGACTTCAATAGTTGACCTGTTGAAGCAGCAAGGGCCCACCGCCCAACAAAGTTCAACATCTTCGTAGATTAGCATTAGCATTTGTTTTCAATAGTGTAAATGTTAAATTAGCTAAAGCTTTAACTCTGTTAGATGATAACAGTATAGCTTAGACTAGGATTTCCATTATATGATTGCTTAGAGATCTTTACTCGCCCTATTTTTGCATATGCTCTGTTTTTATGAATTTGATTTTGTTCTATAGACATGAATGTTGGAATAAGTAGTTAGACATATTTGAAGGAGAACTAGTGGAGTTCACAACAACACATTGTGAACCACAACATACTCAGTATATTGACTGTTGAACTACCCATGCTATGTCTTGATGATTGATGTGTGATTTTTCCTTTCAGAAGTGTGGATTGCATAGTTAGTTTTCTGGGCCAGATAGAAGAGTTGATCTGTCAAACCAACTCCATCTCATACTTGCATGTGCCATAATGGAGTAGATAGCCTCTCTGTGAAATACAACCAAAGTGAATTGCAGTTTTCTATTTTGATTTGTTTCTAGCATGCATAATCTAGCTTAGTTCTATACTCGTGACATCAGAAATTACCTTTCTTACTGGTGTCTTGTAACTTTGTTGATTACGAATCCCGGATTGATAATTAATGAGTGCATTATACTAAACATATAAGCAACACAACAATGTCTACCACTTGTTCTTTTGTGCCCACATACTCAACTCTGATGTTCTTTTCTGCAACCTGTTCCCGTAGAAAGTGATACTTGATTGGAATGTGCTTCATCTTGGAGTGCATCACCGGGTGTTTTGAGATATTGATGGCACTTGTATTATCACAATATATTGGAATGGGCTCATCATACTCAAACTATATATCTATCAAAGTTTGTTTCATCCAAAGAAATTGTGTACAACATGTTGCTGCTGCAATATACTCTGCCTCAGTTGTAGATAGAGATAATGATTGTTAGCACATAATCATGTATGGGGTATTTTCCTAAAAGAAGCGTCCCCTTGAGCAAAAAGAGAGGTTTGGAAAACCCATTTTATCCAAATTTTTGAAGGACTGGTGCGTTATTTTAACGAGCAAGTAGGTTTGGACGATCGAGTTATGCCCTCCTAGATCGGCGACCGAAGCTTCATTCTGGACCCCCCTTGTCGTTCTACCTTTAAAGAAGGGGGAGGGGTCTGTAATTGAGCGCACATCTCTCAACGATCAAGATTGGGGCACCCAAATCAACGATGCTCAA
>ML817053.1:17161-27984 GCA_009831015.1 Picea engelmannii | reverse complement strand
GCCATCTTCTCCCCTGCCATCTGTTCTCCACTTGTCTACATGACATGGCCCACTTCCTTTCACTCCTCCTTGTCCTCTGACATCTGTCCCACTCCCTTCCATGTTGTCTCGACATAAGTGACATGTCCTCCCTAGATCAATCATGTCCTCGTCACCTCCTCAGTCGCTATTTCCCTTCATCCCCGCTTGGTCACCACTCATATACCACTTCCAATCGTGTTCCCCAGTCTTTTCACTGGCCTCCTCGCTTCTTCCATTAGACCGTTCAACCAATCCAGGTGGAACCGTGAGAAGACCTCCACATCCCAAGAATGCAGAGTTGGCCAGGCTGTTCCTGATCCCATGGAAGTAGTTATTGAAGTTTTTGGAGGTGGTTAGACATCATATCCACTATTAATGGTAAGTATGGACAAGGATTAAAGGCATGTTGATTCTTCCACAGGGTTGTCAATAGTTTGATTGCGTCTGTCATAGTTGCACGATCGCTTAGAGACTGCATACGCAGACTGTCAGTAGACATGCAAACACAATGTTTTTAATGCAATGTCTCGTTTTTTCTGTTGTTGTTTTGTTGTGAGTATATGTAGGCATTTTTTCCATTTTGTAAAGGGTCGATGGTTGAGATAGGCTCTCGATTGTAAAGTTTGATGAAGCACTGGTTTCTCTAGTTATGTATTGACACTTGAGACTTCTTGCCTTATGAATGTCAACCTCTTTCCATTTCTTTGTTAACACTGTGTTAGAACAGCTCGGAATTGGAGGATCCAGTCAAGTTTCACTGTTATAGGATGATGTAGGTTGGATCACTGTAATAGTTGCATTGTTTCTAATCAGTTCTTGTATTTTCTCAGCACTGAATGATTTGGAATTGGAAGATCCAGTCGAATCACCTTTCAGTTCCTTTGAAACTCTGAACCAAGAGGATCTTGTATTCCGAGTTTTTCCTCCTCAAGCTGTCGAAAGGCCTGATGCTCGAGTCAGTCTTTCTCACTCCTCCTACCAAGTCTTCCATCTGCTCATTTTATAATCTACCCACTGACGGAAGTTAGATCAAGACCTCTTCTATTTTTACATACCAGGCCCGATTTCCAGAGTTAAAGCGATACCCTCCTGGGTCTCTATCCATTCGACCACCCCATTAAATTATTCATGACATAAACTGATGGGTGTTGGGATCTGCTTCTGCCGCAATCCAGGAGTGACTTCTGATGCTAACATTTCTGGCGCCGCTGCCGGGGACGAAGTTGAATATCTTCCCTGGGATTGAACGACAATGATTAGATGATTTTGAAGGTGCATCATATATCAGAACTATTGAGATTGCTACTGTGCACCTGGTGACTCTACTCACGCGACTCCATTGATGTGAACCCATAAGCGACTCCATTGTTTCAGCCGTGGCTTCTAGAGGCAGACATACAAGGTCTACTCCTCAGCTTCCGTTAGCGCCACCTGAAGCTGACCTAGAGAATATTATCAGAAAGGGAAATTCCTCTGGAGGAGGTACTTCTACTGCTAAACCAGGTATTTCTGATGATTTTCATGATTTTATAGAAACTCCAACACCTTCATCTCATTCTTTTTATTTACCGTCTGTTGGAGTTTCCCGTAGTCTAAATTTTGGGAGTCTTCCTGCTGAGTTTTCTCCTCCCGATCTTGAATTAGTAGGAGAAACCCTTGTCACTCCCCTCTCCCCTGAGGTGGTACCTTGGTTTAGACCCAACACCTCTGAATATTTTCCTACCCCGGGTTTTACCACCCCTCCTCCTATTACCACTGTTGTTGAAGAAAGAGAAACTGTTGTTCCTTTTAGCTCGCCAGTTGGTTCTCCAAATTTTCTGTTGATTCCCTCCCGTCCTGTTAGCTCAGTTCCTGTCTTTTCGATTCAAGCCTCCTCTCCTCCTAGTTCTCCTACACCTATTGTTCTTATGGTAGGTGCTAATTTCCCTCTAAACAGAATGGATGCCATAGTGGTTGCTAGATATGCCCCCTTAATCCTACCTCAACCTATGAATCATCTCCCTGCTGGAGATTACTTGAAATATATGCCTAAATTCACTGGGGAAGAGGACATAACTGCGGAAGAGCACCTTGTTGCCTTCTACAGTTATGCAGACAACCTGAACATCGAAAATGAAGATGTCTGGATGAGAGTCTTCATCTAGAGCCTTGATGGTGAGGTAAGGAAATGGTTTAGGGGATTGCCCCCTAGATCTATTGCTGGGATTGAAGCTCTATATAAGGCGTTACTGAGGTAGTGGGGAGATAAAAAATATTTCATGTATTACATGACAGAGTTTGGGTCTTTGAAGAAAAAGGAAGGAGAGTCTGTCTCTAACTTCTCCAAAAGATTCAATAAAATGTATTATAAGATCCCTGCTGAGATAAAACCCACAGAAGCCTTTGCTAAAATCTCTTATGCTAATGCGTTCGACCCCAACTTTTTCCTTCTATTGAGAGAGAGAAGAGCTACCTCCCTAGTTCAAATGCAAGATGCGGCCATAGAGGTGGAATCTAATGTATTGGCAGTTGAGACTGAGAAATAAGACTGATGCAGACAAGAGAAAGGGAAGATTTGAAGCCTTGACTTCTGGTCCCTCTGTGCCTCACCCTAAAATGGATGAATTGACCAATATAGTGAAGTCTCTATCTACCAAGATGGAGAAAATGAATGTGGAGGGGAAGCAAACATACAAAAATCCTCAGAATACCGAAAACAAAGGAAATTTCAGGAGGCCAAACAATAATGCTCCCCAGATTATGCAAAGGGACCAGAGAGGAAGAGACAGAGAAGATCAGAAGATTCAGGCCCCTCTTCAAAATAATTTTGTAGATAATGATGAAGAAGGGGAAATAGACGGGCTTGATCCTGAAATCCATTGCTTCGGAGATACTTCTCCTTTTCCTCATCTCACTCAATCAACATACAAGGAATCTCTCATGGAAAGTCAGCTAAACGAGTTGAGTAAGGGAGATAAGGCTAGCAGTAGCCAGAACAAGTATAACCTAAGATCCAAGAAGAAGACAGGAGCACCTGATGTTCCTGAACAACTGATTAGAATGGAGAAACTTTCTAGTGAAATAGCAGACAACGAAAAAGGTAAGAAGGCCCAACCCCTCCCTCCAATGGTCCAAATTCATGTTCCTGAAGTAAGGGAAATCCCAAAGCTTGCATCCTCTTTTAACTTTGAGCATGGAATTCAAAATATCAAGATCCCTATGCCCCTCTCTGAGCTGATCAAACATGAAGTGTTCAAAAAATGTCTCTCCGAACTATTACAGTCTGAAAACTCATGCCATCCCACAGACTCAATCAATTTACAAGATGAAAAGCCTGCAACCATCCTAGGTCCTATGGTAGAAGACATAAATGATTCATCCCCTCCCTTATACACATCCTTGAACATACATGACAAGGTGTTGCAGAACTGTTTGATGGATTCTGGGGATTCCCACAACCTCATGCCCAAAATTGTCATGGAAGAATTAGCACTAGAAGTCACCAGATCTTATCATGACCTATATTCTTTTGACTCCAGGAAAGTTCAATGTCTAGGAGTCATCAAAGATCTGGTTGTGACCCTATTTCAGTTGCCTATGAAAAGTGTGGTCATGGACATTGTAGTGGTTGATGTTCCCCCCAAGTTTGGTATGTTGTTGTCAAGATCTTGGATAAAAAGACTTGGGGGAACCCTGCAAATGGACGTAACATATGCTACTATTCCAGTGTTTGGGGGGGAACATAGGACACTGTACAGAGAAGCCCAGCTGGCCTACATAATCAATGACGAAGCCAATCCTACCAACCATCCTATCTTTTCTCTTGACACTGATTTAGGCTCCAGTTTACTACAACTCACCAACGCTCCCGAGCCTCTTCTAAAACTCAGAAAGAAGCCCACTACTTCTCATGAATTTTCTCCCCCCATCACCTCTGTCTAGAAAATGTTCTTTGATGGATCCTCTTCCAGGGAAGGCGCTGGAGCCAAAGTGTTTTTTGTGTCACCTTCTCAGGAAACTGTATCTTTGTCATACAAGCTAGAGTTTTAAACAACCAATAACGTGGCAGAATATGAAGCTCTTGTTTTAGGTTTAAGAGATGCAACAAAAATGGGGATTCAAGAGGTAGCAGTATTTGGAGATGCAGAATTGATAGTCCAACAGACCAGAAATGCTTATCAGGCCAAGCATCCTCAACTCAGGAGTTACAGAAATGAGGTATGGGACCTAATCGAAAGTTTCTTCTCAACATTTAACATTTCATTCGTTCCAAGAGAGAAGAACACAGTGGCTGATTCTTTGGCTACATCAACAAGTAGTTTCAAAGTGCCCCTACCACCCAAACTCATATATGATGTAGAAGTAAAATACAAGCCCTCCATACCTGACAATGTCAAACATTGGAAGGTGTTCGAGGATGATCTTGAGATCAAAAGATTCTTGGAGACTGTTGAAGAATTTTCAGCGTTGCATATTGATCAAGACCCCGTTTCCAAAGCAAAGCTTGATGATGGTAATTTTCTGAGCAAGATTGCAAAGCATGACATTGTGCAGTTGCCCAACAATCATATTCCAAAGGGTCTGGTTCCTTTGGAAAGGATTTTTGATAGAAATGATGTGGCATTGAAGGGAAAAATATCATATGATGATGGTGATACAACTCAGTGTAACATTGGCACCGAGAATGAACCCAAGTTTGTCAAATTGTCAAGAATCCTGACAAAGGAGCAGAGGGCCAAATATGCTAGATTATTGAGGGAGTTTGTGGATGTTTTCGCCTGGACCTATGAGGACCTCAAAACTTATGACACTTCTATCATTGAGCATAAAATCCCATTGAAAAAGAAGTTCCGTATTTTCTCCTTTGCCTCATCTGACACATTGGCTGTTGTTTTACTACAAAAAAATGTTGTTGGGTTAGAGCAGCCTATTGCCTATTTCGCAGAGCATTAATGGATGTTGAGGTTAGGTACAACATAATGGAGAAGCAGGCCTATTCCCTGGTTGAAGCTCTCAAATATTTTAGAGTCTATGTCCTACAGTAAAAAATCATTGCCTATGTTCCTTCATCTACTGTAAAGGACATTCTTATTTAGCCTGATATAGATAGGAGGAGGAGTAAATGGATAGCCAAGATCCTTGAGTTTGACATGGAGATAAGGCCTACCAAATTGATCAAAGTTCAAGGTTTAGCCAAGATATTGGCTGAAACAAATTGCAAAGCTTTGGGGGTAAGTTTCATTAATGAATGCTCAGAAAATCAATAGAATTAGCCGTATGATGTAGACCCTCAAGAAGATCCCCCATTGGCGCGATGTCCTTGGTACAAGGATGTCATATAATTTTTGCAAGAGCTGCAGATTCCTGATGGCCTGCAAAAGGAACAAGGCAAGAGCTCTAAAGCTCAAAGAAGTCAAATACTGCCTTGTTGATCGAGTTTTATATTGGAAAGACCCCCTGGGGATGATTTTAAAATGTATGAATCCACAAGAGGCTCAAAGGATCATTGTTTAATTTCATGACAACCTATGTGGAGGGCACCATTTCTGGAAAACCACGGCCTACAAAATCCTCAGGGATGGGTACTACTGGCCCACCTTATTCACTGACTTCTACAGAAAGGTCAGAGCCTACATCAAATGCCAAAGGTTCTTAGGAAAACAACAACTTAAATCCCTACCTTTAAAACCTATGGTTGTTTAAGGACCTTTCCAACAGTGGGGCTTAGACTTTATTGGAGAGATCCACCCTGCTTCCAGTGGACAACACAGATGGAGCAGAGGGCCAAATACGCTGGATTATTGAGGGAGTTTGTGGATGTTTTCGCCTGGACCTATGAGGACCTCAAAACTTATGACATTTCTGTCATTGAGCATAAAATCCCATTGAAAACAAAGTTCCTTATTTTCTCCTTTGCCTCATCTGACACATTGGCTGCTGTTTTACTACAAAACCACGATGATGGGCTAGAGCAGCCTATTGCCTATTTTAGCAGAGCATTAAGGGATGTTGAGGTCAGGTACGACATCATGGAGAAGCAGGCCTATGCCCTGGTGAAAGATCTCAAATATTTTAGAGTCTATGTCCTACAGTAAAAAATCATTGCCTATGTTCCTTCAGCTACTGTAAAGGACATTCTTATTCAGCCTGATATAGATGGGAGGAGGAGTAAATGGATAGCCAAGATCCTTGAGTTTGACATGGAGATAAGGCCTACCAAATTGATCAAAGGTCAAGGTTTACCCAAGCTGTTGGATGAAACAAATTGCAAATATTTGGGGGTAAGTTTCATTAATGAATGCTCATAAAATCAGCAGAATCAATCGTCTGATGCAGACCCTCAAGCAAAGCCCTCATTGGTGCGATGTCCTTGGTACAAGGATGTCATATATTTTTTGCAAGAGTTGCGGCCTCCTGATGGACTGCAAAGGAACAAGGCAATAGCTCTAAAGCTCAAAGAAGTCAAATACTGCCTTGTTGATTGAGTTTTATATTCGAAATACCCCTTGGGGATGCTTTTAAAATGTATGAATCCACAAGAGGCTCAAAGGATCATTGTTGAATTTCATGACAACTATGTGGAGGGCACCATTTCTGGAAAACCACGACCTACAAAGTCCTCAGGGCTGGGTAGTACCAGCCCACCTTATTCACTGACGTCTACAGAAAGGTCAGAGCCTGCATCAAATGCCAAAGGTTCTCAGGAAAGAAACAGCTTAAATCCCTGCCTTTAAAACCTATGGTTGTTTAAGGACCTTTCCAACAGCGGGGCTTAGACTTTATTGGACAGATCCACCCTGCTTCCAGTGGACAACACAGATGGATCTTGACCGCCACAGATTTCTTCACTAAGTGGATAGAATCTATCCCCACCAAGAGTGCTTCCCATAAGGTAATCATTGGGTTCCTGGAGGACCTCATCACAAGATTCGGCTGCCCAAGCAAGATTGTTACTGATAATGCAACATCTTTCAAAGATGAACCATTGGTTAAATTTTGTGAGCAATTTGGGATCAAACTGATTCACTCCACCCCATACTATCCCCAGGGCAATGGTTTAGCAGAGTCCTCCAACAAAAGCCTGATAAGGATCATCAAAAGACTGTAAGAGGACAATGAAAGGGCCTGGGATTCAAAGCTGAAATTTGCTCTATGGGCTGATCTAGTGACCACAAAGAGATCTATAGGCATCTCCCATTTCCAATTGGTTTATGGAACATAAGTTTTTTTTCCTTCTCAGCTAGCCATGCCTGTAGAAAAATTCCTCCAGGATTATCAAGGAGAGCCTGATGATATGATCAGAAGGATTCATCAACTGGTAGAGGTCCAGCAGGATAGAGAGCAGGTGATGAACAAAATTCAGGACCGTCAGCAGAAGATCAAGCAGGCTTTTGACAAGAAGGACAAAAAGGAAGATTTCCAGATGGGAGATCTGGTACTGAAATGGGATGCTCCTAAGTAAGACAAGGGAAAGCATGAAAAATTTGAATCCCTATGGATTGGGCCCTTCAAAATATTTGAAGTGTTTTTAAATAATACCTACAGGTTACGAGATTTGAAGGGTCAACAAGTTTTCAATGGCCCTGTGAATGGGCATTTCCTGAAGAGATGTTTCTCTTGAGCCACACATGGCTCTTCTGTGTTTGTAAATATTGTTTTTCTTTTTTGTGTTTTGACAATGACTCCATAGCCCAACAACAAGGCATTGAAGCTACAAAAGATTTCTCTCTAGCCCATAGGGGGCGTGTCGTCCCCCATGGAGCCTAATGTTATCACATAATCATGTATGGGGTATTTTCCTAAAAGAAGTGTCCCCTTGAGAAAAAAGAGAGGTTTTGAAAACCCATTTAATCCAAAGTTTTGAAGGACTGGCACACTATTTTAACGAGCAAGCAGGTTTGGATGATCGAGATCTACCCACCTAGATCGACGACCGAAGCTTCATTCCGGACCCCCCTCGTCATTCTACCTTTAACGAAAGGGGAGGGGTCCAGAATTGAGCGCGCATATCTCAATGGTCAAGATTGGGGTGCCCAAATCAATGGTGCTCAAGCGATTTCAGACCCCCTTTGACATTCTTCCTTTAATAAAGGGGGTGGGCGTCTAGAATGGAATGGTTTTGTTATGCCCCCCCCCTCCTATCGTGTCGCCTCCTATGTCATCTTCTCCCATGTCATCTGTTCTCCACTTGTCCACATGACATGGCCCACTTCCTTTCACTCCTCCTCATCCTCCAACATCTGTCCCGCTCCCATCCACATCATCCCGACATAAGTGATGTGTCCTCCTTGGATCAATCATGTCCTCGCCACCTCCTCATTCACTGTTTCCCTTCATCCCCGCCTGGTCACCACTCATCTACCACTTCCAATCGTGTGCCCCAGTATTCGCACCGACCTCCTCGCTTCTTCCATTAGACCATTTAGCCAATCCAGGTGGAACCATGAGAAGACCTCCACGTCCCAAGAATGTAGAGTTGGCTGGGCCATTTCCGATCCCAAGGAAGCAGTTATTGAAGTTGTTGGAGGTGGTTAGACATCGTCTCCACTATTAATGGAAAGTTCGGCCCAAGATTAAAGGCATGTCGATTCTTTCGCAAGGTTGTTAGGAGTTTGATTGCGTCTGTCATAGTTGCACGATCACTTAGAGACTGCATACGCAGACTACCAGTAGACAAGAAAACGCAATGATTTTAATGCAATGTATTGTTTTTGCTGTTGTTGTTTTTCTGTGAGTATATGTAGGAATTTTTTCCATTTTGTAAAGGTTCGATGGTTGAGCTAGGCTCCCAATTGTAAAGTTTGATGAAGCACTGGTTACTCTGGTTATGTATTGACACTTGAGACTTCTTGCCTTATGAATGTCAACCTCTTTCCATCTCTTTGTTAACACTGTGTTAGAATAGCTCAGAATTGGAGGATCCAGTCGAGTTGCACTGTTATAGGATGATGTAGGTTGGATCACTATAATAGTTGCATTGTTTTTAATCAGTTCTTGTATTTTCTCAGCGCTGAATGATTTGGAATTGGAAGATCCAGTCGAATCACCTTTCAGTTCCTTTGAAACTCTAAACCAAGAGGATCTTGTATTCTGAGTTTTTCCTCCTCAAGTTGTCGAAAGGCCTGCCTGAGTTAGTCTTTCTCACTCCTCCTACCAAGTCTTCCATCTACTCATTTTATAATCTACCCACTGACAAAAGTTAGATCAAGAACTCTTCTATTTTTACATACCAAGCCCGGTTCCCTGAGTTAAAGCGATACCCTCCTGGGTCTCTATCCATTCGACCACCCCATTAAAGTATTCATGACATAAACTGATGGGCATTGGGCTCTTCTTTTTCCGCAATCCAGGAGTGACTTCTGACGCTAACAATGATGATTGTTTCTTGCTTAGCCATGATACAAAACACTCACCTAAGTAGAGCACTGCTCTACTGGTTCTTCTTCGGTCATCAATACAACTTGCCTAATCTGCATCTGTGTAGGAAATAAGTGATAGATCTTTTCCTTTTGGATACCATAATCCAAACTCTTCTGTTCCTTTGAGATATATGAAAATCCTCTTTATTGCTAATACATGTGATTCCTTTGGTGCTACTTGAAATCGTGCCACCTGTCCAACTGCTTGCATTACATCTAGTCTGGATGCTATCACATATAGTAGGTTGTGAATCATTGACCTGTATTGCCTCTGATCTGAAGACTTCGAATCATCATCTTTTCTCAACTTACAACTAGTCTTCATGGGAGTGATAACTGGTTTGCAATCTTCCATTCTGAACCCCTTTAGCATTTCTATGATATACTCGGTTTAAGAAATAAAAATTCCTTGGTTGCTTTGACGTATCTGAAGTCCCAACAAGAAGGATAGTTCTCCAAGTAACGACATTTCAAATTCATTCTGCATGGCTTTTGCAAATTTCTGTCTTAACCTGTCATCATCACTACCAAAAATAATATCATCAACATAAACTTCAATTAATAAAATATTACCTTGATGTAGAGGTTGTTGTCTGCACTTCCTTTTCTAAACCCTACCTGTTGTAGATACTTATCCAGTATGGAGTACCATGCTCTAGGAGCATGTTTTAGACCATACAAGGCCTTCTTTAATTTACATACATAGTATGTTTTCTCTGACAACTGAAATCGTTCTGGTTGTTCAATGTAGACTTCTTCTTTAAGTTCCCCATTTAGAAAATCTAATTTTACGTCCATCTGATATACTTTAACATTTTTGGAGCATGCATAAGATAAAAGTAAATGGATTTCTTCCATTCTGGAAACTGGGGCAAATGTCTCTTCAAAGTCGATTCCTTCAATCTGTGCATATCCTTTACATACAGATCTAGCTTTGTTCCTTGTAACCTATCCATATTCATTCAATTTATTCATGAAAACCCATTTTTTTCCGATCACATTCTTATTCTTTGGTCTTGGAACCAATTCCCAATTGTCATTTTTCTCTATTTGATCCAATTCTTCATCCATGGCCTTATTCCAAAATTCAACCTTGCTGGCTTATTCAAAACAGTTTGGTTCAATTGTAGATAAGAGTGCTAGGTGTGTTTGTTCTGGTGAACGGATTTTTCTTCTAGTCTCAACTCCTGCATCTTTGTTTCCAATAATGTTAAGCCCTAATATTGGCTCATTACCACTTAATTGGGGAATATTAGATTAATAATGCTATTTTATTTATGTCGGCTTTAGGCCATTAGTTGTAATTTAGATTAGTAATGTTATTTTATTTATGTCGGCTTTAGGCCATTAAACCTCCTAGTCTCCTATATATACCAAGGAGACATTTTCATTTTGAATCATCTT
>ML817052.1:73204-93699 GCA_009831015.1 Picea engelmannii | reverse complement strand
GTTTTGATTATTAGTACATGCACGAGATTTGTATGTACTAGCTACACATGCATTTCTTGTACATATACACTAGTATGTATAAGTTTTCTTGACTTACTTACTGATACTGTCGGTTAATTGTTATGAATGTGTGAGCCATGTTTCTTTTCCTTGTACCATAAGATACCTTAACTTCGGGATGAAGTTTCCTGAAGGGTGGGTGTATGTAACAACCCTAGTAGAATATACGTTTAGGGAATTATTAAGTAAAAATTAATTAGGGGATTAATTATCTTAACATGGTATTAATTAAACAAGATTGGTATAATGATACTAATTAAATATTTATTAACTAGTTAATTGTTATAATTTTAATTAATTAATTAATTAAATTAATTACCTACCACATTGAATGAACAGGGTAATAAATTTAAAAGAGTTAATAAATTATATTGTTAAAAAAAAGGGTTACGTATACAGAAGGGATAAGGGACATTAATAAACGGATAGGGAACATTAATAAATTGGATAAGGGGAATTAAATATGTGGATAAGGGAATGAATGCGGGGATAAGGAAATAAATGAGGAGAAAGGGAAACGAAGGAGGATATGAGGGGGAGCAGGTTACGAAGCAAGGGATCATTTTTTTTTTCTACGAGGAAGATTTTTGGAGGGTTCTCTTGGATTGTGTAGGGGATTTTTGAGTTCTGTAGTGGGGAAGGGTTAGTACAAGGGCACTGGTTTGCTGGGGGTTTTGGGCACGGGGGCCTGGATATCCATATGGTATCCTGGAGCTAGGTAGTTGTCCTAGTTGGCAGGGTGGATACTCAGTTTTGGGTAGAGTTGGTATGTGGATTCAAGCTGGGCAATGCAGCAGCAGGAAGGTCAACAAGACAAGCGGAAAACAGAGGGTTAGCATCAGACCTAGGTATTTTAATTTATGTATTTGTTTTATGAAATTTAATGAATATGATGTGTTATGAGGTTGTTTGTAAGCTATTATGTTTAGCTCAATAATTTATATGTTCTGGTGATTAATTTATTTGTGCAATTAAAATGATTTATATCAAATTTTTATTTACAAGTCACTACATGAACTAGCAAATTGATAATGGGGAAAGTCATTAAAACCTATAAGAGAATTTGGGGACACCTAGGAGTGATTCTTTGAGTGACTCTAGGTGGGTGAGGGAAACAAGAGAATTTAATTAATTAAATAAATTAATTTGTGGAGGAATGAAGGGGATGGGTGACACTTGTACGTGGAGGAATTTTTATGATTTAATTTTTAAAAACTTAATTAAATGAGATTTTAGGAAAGCAAGGGACTTCAAAACTCTATATAATGAAGGGAGGAGAAGGATGAAGCATCTCTTTTGTTTGTGTAACATTAGGCTGCAGAAATATGTACCTGACTGACTTAGCTTGTGGGATTTGGGATACCCAACTCCATGAGGAGTGGTAGCTCGGCCTTGGGAGGCAAGCTGGGAGCTACTTGAATCTTTGGATAGTGTGTGTGGCCCCTTTGTGGCTCAGGGGGCTAAGGGGGAATAAGAGTACCCCTAGCATTGGTTGGGAGGTACCGGTGAAGTATTTTTGGTCAACAAGTGGGAGTTGCATGGAGCACGCGAGACGTTACTCAGAGAAGGTGATTAGGCAATAGTACGCTCTCTTCATTTTTGTATGGTGGATTGTTGTAGGATTTATGCTTGGATCTGACTGTTTAATGGAGTAAGTAAATTGATTGTTTAGATTGATGATTGGATTTCTTTCATAGCCTATATCGATGATTGATTGACTCCCATGGCCTTAATTTCATCGCATGTCTTGACCTCTTTGTGGTGTTTGATTGTGACCATTGTGGTGGTTTTTCCTATCATCCCTAGCTCATCAGTCCTGCCTTGGGAAGTTTTCTAGGATTTTGATCTATGGTCGTCACTTTGGCGTTAATAGACCTATGGATCTCAACGCCCTGCCTTTCTATGTGGGGATGATGAGAAAATGACAAACCTATCAGTCGTCAACCTCTGTTGTTGTCCTTGGATGATTGGATCCTTTTGGTTCTCTTATTGTTGTCTACAATTTGTATTGGTATTCTAGCAATGGAAAAATGAATTGATTCATGTCTACATTTTTTATTTGTATTATGGCAATGGAAATACGAATTGATTCATTTCTGCATTTTGTATTGGTATTCTGGCAATGGAAAAATGAATTGATTCATATCTGGATTTTGTATTTGTATTTTGGCAATGGAAAAACAAATCGATTCATGTATGCATTTTGTATTCGTATTCAGGCAATGGAAAAACAAATTGATTCATGTATGCATTTGGTATTGGTATCTTGGAAATGGAAAGACATTTTTGTTTTCAAATGAGACTGAGTTTGTTGTTTTAAATGCCCACATTTTTCCTTCAAATGAGACAGAGATTGTTGTTTTAATTGCCTACATTTTTTCTTTCAGATGAGATTGAGTTTACTGTTTTAAATGCCCACATTTTTGCTTTCAAATGAGACTGAGTTTGTTTTTTTAAAGTCCCACGTTTTTCCTTCAAATGAGACCGAGATTGTTGTTTTAATTGCCCACCTTTTTCCTTTCAGATGAGACTGAGTTTACTATTTTTAATGCCCACATTTTTGCTTTCAAATGAGACTAAGATTGTCGTTTTAAGTGCCCACATTTTTTATTTCCAACAATGGACTAAGTTGTTATAGAAATCACCCACAAATTGAGCCTTTTAAATCATAAATTCACTTGATGGAATGACCACAGTTTTGGTAAATAAAAATTGACTGTGTGCATGTTGAACTCGCCCACCCCTTTTTTTGTTATTCAATTCAAAATTGACTTGCAGTAATGACTGTGATTTCACCTTCAAACTGTGGATGTGTTTTCCCTTAAGTGATGGACTACGTTGATGTTGATTGGATACGTTTGCCTATAATTGTTGAGTTTTTGTCGACTGGGCACGATTGGCCACCATATGAGCACTGCGTTTTTGCTAATTTATCACAGTGAATTAAATGGATAACAGTGAGTTAAATGCCTTGTTATTTTTATATGCATTGTTATGTAATGGTCATATTAATTTCCAGAACAATTGCTACAACAATGTAAATGGCCAGCAGATTCATTATTTGGATTAAATGACACAGTGAGTTAAATGTTAACTAACACCTTAAATGCCTTGCAATTGTTGTATTACTTGTTATGACAACAGTCATGTAAAATACCTTGTTGGTGTGCTTTTAATTGTCATGTCAATGCTCATGTAATTGCCTTGTTATTTCTATATTAGTTGTTAAGTAACTGCTATGTTGATTTCCTCGATAAATTGCTCCATCCCTGCTAATAGTTAGTAGTTTCCTTCGAACATTATTAGATAGATAGTATTGTTAGTTCAGTCAATATAACTATACTACATGATGAGATTTAATTGTTCATAAGTGTTATAATGATAGAATTCTACTTTAAGATTGTAAATGTTGTTATTTAAGTTAATGTCTAGTTGGGTGTAGAATTTGTATTAACATAGATTTCACCGATTAGGTTGTGTTAAAGATTAAAATTTGATTGGTAAGTAAGGAATGGATTGAAAATTTTAGAATCATGTGATTGAATTTTAATTAAGGATACAGGGCATTTATAATTATGGTTTTAGTATTGACCACTTAGATTTGCAAAATTATTTGTATTAACGTTTATTTAGAAGACAAATTATTGTCTAGTTGCAACTTGACGTGCCCCGTTAAAATGGAACCCTTGTTAAAATTGAATGTAATCATAGACCGGTTAGACTGGGTGATTGGTGGGGGTGGGGACAATGTTGTGTGGGGTGGAATCACCCATTGTCTTTGTCCTCTTGTGTCTCGTCAACCTTTGTGTGGGGTAGGTATAGTCTCATAGTCAGTATTCGGCTCCTAGCTCATAAGAGTTTTCTTGAGTCTTGGTCCCTTTGTTTTGCACCAAGGTTATTAACGCATCTATCACCCAGGGAATGACATGATTCCTAATGAGGGAATGATGGCACACCCTGGGGATAATGGTGAATGAGATCTTGGTTGGAGTAGGTTCTTTTGTGTGAGTGTTGATGAGCATGCAAGTTGCTCTTGGCACAAGGGTCGAACACCTTCAGGAATTAGGTCCGCGCGCCTTGAGGTTCTAGTATTTGTTCGTATAGGTCATGATGTCAAGATGGGGGTGTTTTCCCTTAGCTTGTAGGTGGGTTATGTTTGTGTTGAGAGGGTAGTCGTCCTCCTTTTTATTTTGCGCATGTTTGCCAGTTGTCTTGAACCAGTGTGTGGTGTCATAGTAACTTGTTGTCTGGACTGTGTGCTAGTGTTTTTCATCAGTGGTGTGATTAAACTATTTTTTTCATCGCCTTCTTGCCTCTTAACTCCTGAAAAAAAAATGAAAAAAAAAAAACCTACTTCTCTTGTTGTCGTAACGATGGGGTCGTTTCATATGGTAATTTAGTGGGTTCAAACCGTGACTAGGGATCATTACAACTTTCATTGATATGATTTGATTATAATGTTGCTAATTGAGTTGACTTCTATGCGTGCAGGTAATCATGGTTAGAGGATTCTGTAGAGGAAGACAACAGAGTGCTATGGGAGGAGGCGCGACACCTCTAGTAGCATCCACACCTAAGGGATCTAACCCCTAGGAATATGAACAGGTTGTCGGGCAGGAGAAAATAGTATTTGGTGATGTGGTTGGAATAATGAGATCTTTTCAGTGCATGTCTGAGGCACTGATCAGCCGTTTGGACAGAGATGAGGCCAGAGTGATGACACCCCTTGAGGGTCCACCACATGCTCTGGTTAGTACTAGTAGCATTCACCGGGAGCTCGAGAAGGTCAAATTTCCCAAGTTTTTTGGTGCCCCGTACGATGCATCCACCGAGGCATGGTTGGAGAATATGGTGATCTTCTTTGCACTTCGTAATTATACCTCCAACATGAAGGTCCACATGGCAGTCTTCCAACTGAAAGGAAGTGCTCTTCTATGGTGGAAGACGCTCCTACTACAGCTGAACATGGTCGTTGAAGACGTGTCATGGGAACTATTTGAGAAATGATTCCGAGAGAGATACCTATCAGAGGAATTCATTGAGCATCAACTCAATGAGTTCGACAGCTTATGACAGGGGGGTCGTACGGTGCCCGAGTATAAGGCCCATTTTATGGAGCTTCTTCGGTATGCTCCACATCTTAACACTGAGAAACTTAAGGTCAACAGGTTCATGTTCAGCCTCTATGGAAACATACATGCCAAGGTTGGGATTTTGATTCCTCAAACCTTGCATGATGTCATCAAGAAGGCCCTCATAGAAGAGGAGGATCTTATCAGAGGGGGTTAGACTAGGACTCCAACAAGACTAGTAGAGTAGGTGTCATCTGGTTCACAACAGCATTACACACTAGCCAGACATATACCATGGTATTGTGGCTTCGAGAGGGGATCCACTTTCACTACACCTCATTGACTGACGCCTTAGCAGTAGACACCTTATCGGGAACCATAGCATCAACAGTAGCGTCAAATGCATCAACAACCATTTAGGCTTTTTCAACAGAACATACTAGGATTCCAAGCCTGTGGTTCGTCATCTTCTACTTTGGGTACTAGGACTACTGGGTCGAAGAAGGGGTGTTGGACATGTGGGGAGCCACACTACCAGTGCGACTGCCCTATGGAGAGGACTAGAGCATCTGGATCAACTGGACCCACTACTGTGGGAGATATGGGAAAGGCCCATCGGATTCATGTATTGGTGAATAACCGCCAGGAAGAGCATCAGTCGACTGTGCTCGAGACAACAGGTACCATCACTAACCAGACCCTTAGTATTTTGATAGATCCTGGTGCTACCAAGAGTTTCATTTATGGTGCAGTGCTAAAAAGGATTAAGGTAAAGGCAGTCGAACAGGATGAGTTTATCTTTGTAGAGATGGCCTCGGGAGCCAAACAAAAGGTTGGAGAAAAGGTTACGATTTGTATCCTTAACCTAGGATATTTTGTCACCAGGGCCAACCTATACGTCATGATCTTTGGATCTTATGATTTTGTGATTGGTATGGACTGGTTGGAATCACATGAGGCAATACTCAACTTCAAGATGAAACAATTGAGCTTGGTCGATGATGAGGGACAGAGACATGTGATTGTAGGCCGGAACCAGGGAGTTTCCCTAAGGTTCATCTCATCCTTCCAGCTTCGGAAGAGCATGCGTAGGGGGTGCAATATTTATGCAATCCTTGTGTTAAATGAGAAGGGAGTAGCGGAAGGTCTAGAACACCTTTCGGTGGTGAGAGAGTTTGTAGACGTATTTTCGGAGGAGTTACCTGGGATGCCAACAGAGAGGGAATTGGAGTTTAGCGTACACCTAAAACCAAGAACTGAACCGATAGCAAGAACACCTTATCGGATGTCGACCCTGGAGTTACAAGAGTTGAGAATGCAACTAAAGGAATTGTTGGACATGGGACTGATACATCCAAGTGTGTCACGGTGGCGTGTGCCATTTATTTTCATACAAAAGAAGTATGGGTCATGGAGGATCTACATTGAATACCATCAATTGAACAAGGCCATGATCAAGAATCAATATCCATTGCCGAGGATTGATGATCTGTTTGATCAGATAAATGGTGCGACGATGTTCACAAAGATTTATTTGCGATCAGGGTACCACCAATTACGAATTAAGGAAGATGATGTCTCTAAGACTACCTTTAATATGAGGTTTGGACATTATGAGTTTATTGTTTTACCGTTTGGACTAGCAAATGCCCTAGGGGTATTTATGAGTTTGATTAATGGGGTGTTCTGCGAGTACTTGGACAAGTTCGTCCAAGTTTCATTGATGATATTTTGATTTACTCTCAGATGATGGAGGAGCATGAAGAGCAATTGCACTTGGTACTACAGTTTCTAAGAGAGCACAAATTATATGGGAAGTTGTCCAAATTCTCATTTTATCAATCAAAGATTCACTACTTAGGGCATGTCATCTCCGACGAAGGCATCTCCGTGGATCCAGCAAAGGTCGAGGCTATTATGGAATGACCTGCACTGATGAATGTCCAGGAAGTTTGTAGCTTCATGTGTTTAGAAAGATACTATCGACGGTTCATTGAGGGATTTTCGAAGATAGAAAATCCAATCATGGAATTGCAGAAGAAAAACAAGAAGTTTGTTTGGACTGAGAAATGCACGGAAGCATTTTGGAGGCTCAAGGAGTTGTTGAGATCAACATCGATACTAAAGGTCCCTAACATGCACACAGACTTCTTGGTATGCATTGATGCATCCAAGGAAGGCTTAGATAGAGTCTTGATGTAAGACAAATGAGTGATCACTTACATCTCAAGGAAACTAAGAAGGCATGAGGAGAACGATGCGACGCACGATTTGGAGTTGTTAGCCATCGTATATTCCTTCAAGGTTTGGAGACACTACCTTGTTGGATGAAAATTTGAACTAAATACTAACCACTGTGGACTACAACACATCTTTACACAAAGTGACCTAAACACGTGACAACGACATTGGTTGAAATTGCTTAGCAAGTACGACTTAGAGATTACTTACATAAAAGGAACAGTGAATTGAGTGGTAGATGCATTGAGTCAGAGACCACATGTCTTTTCGTTGATGCCTCTTTAGATGAATCTATGTGAAAATATTCTAACTTTATAGAATGACGATGACTTGTAAAAAGAGGTCAAGGGTTTGATCGGAAAAAACATAATGATGGTACCTAGATTTGAAGGATTTTCGTTTGATAGTGATGGTTTATTAAGGTTTAAAAATTTGATTTATGTACTGCCAAACAACAAGTTGAGGATGCTCATCCTAAGAGAGGCTCATAGAGTGGTCTACATGGCTCACCTTAGAGTCACGAAGATGAGGGCAGACCTTAAACTGTTATTCTTTTGGAAGGGATTGAAGACATACATAGTCAACTATGTGGCCATATGTCTAGAAATTTAGCAGGTAAAGGCTGAACATAGACACCCAGCATGATTACTACAACCACACGCTATTCTGAAATTGAAATGGGAGGTTATTTTGATGGATTTTACTTTTTTGATTGCCACTGACGGGAACGAGACATGACTCAATTTTCGTAGTAGTAGACACTCTGACGAAGAGTTCTCACTTTATTCCTGTGCGTACAACATATCAGGCACCTGACATAGATAGATTTTTCATCAGTGATATTGTGAGGCTGCATGGCATGCCTAAGAGGATTATATCCGATCGAGGATTGATGTTTACTAGATCATTTTGGACGAGTTTCCAAGGGGCCTTGGGAACCCAACATAAATTTAGTACTGCGTATCACCCAGAGACCGATGGATAGACCGAACAAACGAACCAGACCTTGCAGGACATGTTTCACATGTACGTGATGGACCAATAAAAGCATTGGGAAGAATTTTTACCACTAATGGAATTCTCTTATAACAATAGTTACCAAAGCACCATTAATATGGCTCCTTTCGAGTTTCTTTATGGGCGATCGTGTCAGATGCCTTTGAGATGGGATCGACTTGATGATAGGGTCCCAGTGGGACCAGAAGTGATCCACGAAATGGAAAAGAAATCAAACGATAAGACAAAGGATTAAAGAAGTGTAGGATCGATAGAAGATTTATGCCAATGCGCACCGTGTCGACCATAGTTACGAGGTTGGCAATTGAGTCTTCTTACATGTTAAACGCTTAAGAGTTTGATCAACTTTGGAAAGGGAGCTAAAATCTCTGCTAGGTTCATGGGACCTTTTGATATTGTGGAGAGAAAGGGGTCTATGGCCTATCGACTAGCCTTGCCTAATTCTTTGAGGTGTATGCACGATGTTTTTCATGTATCTATTTTGAGACATTATATTAGTGATCCAACACATGTTATTGACATGAGCTCCTTGCAGCTATTGAACGAAGGGGTGCTCACGGCTAAGTCGATATGCATATTAGATCATCGCATTAAACGACTATGATGTCAAATAGTAGATTAGGTCAAGGCCTAGTGGGACAACTATAGTCCGCACTCGACGACCTAGGAGGACACATATGATATGCACCAACAATTTCCATTTTTGTTTGATAGATAAAATTATGATACTGTGATACACATTATTTCAGCACTTATACTATGAAACTTCGAGATGAATTTTAGACCAAGAGGGTGTGTATGTAACATCCCACTCTAGTGCACTGAGTGAAGTTATTCTTTCAGGACACTTGCTCGCAAGTGATATGGATTATTATTCTATTAAATCATTTGATTTTGATTATGAGGCATTATGGGTTCATGACATGTTGTTTTACTGCATTGACATAGATATGTGCTATTGACTCAGTTTTACTGAGTGCGTAGAATTTTGGACCTCAAGGATGTAGAGGTATCAATGGAACCCCTTGAACTCTGGATCGAGTCGGGGAGTGTACCATTTGGTTTTGATTGTTTTATTGTGATATTAGTGTATCTGATTAGATGATATGATATGGATATATTTTGACATGATTCATTGATGATGCAGGCTAACGATAGCTTGCCAACCAGACTCACATGTAGAGTAAAGGGGTCATGCATGAATACCAGAGATGTTGAGGGAGAGGTGTGGACAACATCCCTGCCACAGCCTACTAGCACCCCCACCATGGCTCGAACTATAGGTTAATGTTTACCTAGTTTGAGAGAACCCATGATGCCATGAGGGTGGATTGCGACAGTCGCTTACGATGATTCTAAGGGTTGCGCAATAAGATGGGGGCATTATTACTTAGAGGCACTTAGTCTCCCAGAAGTTCACCTGACAGAGTATTGACTCCAGGGGTTTTTGATGTCTACCAGGTCAGTTAAGAGGTGAGTGGCACCCTTGCAGCATGTGGTGCGTCCTGAATGGCACGCCATGAAAGAAAAATGGAAAGAGGCGAGTGTCACCCTTGGAGCATGTAGTGCATCCTGAAGGGCACATTGTGTAAGGGAAACAAATTAAGGCGAGTGGCACCCTTGTAGCACCTAGTGCGTCCTGAAGGGCACGTCATGTTGTTGATGATAAATGAATGAACCTAGATGGCCTTAGGATGAATAACATGTTAGGAATTTTTAAAAATAAATTCCCTAATAAAATGTTGCCCAGTACGAAAATTTAAGGTCTAAGTCTAAATTATGCTGGTGGAAAAGTTTTATCTATGTATTTAAAAAAAGAAACATAAATAATAATTATACTCTTCATTAAATCTTGTAATAATAAGGGCGTAAGCGATTTAAATGATTCATAAAAATTTGTTCGGGTAAAATTTAATAAAAAAAAGGGAAATAATTGTTTTATTATTTATGATAATTTAAAATTATTAACTAAAAAGGGAAAAAGAGAAAAGGGGGTTAATTTATACACCTACCAATTTGAGTCCTAAATGAAAAGGGGAAAGAGGGAAATCTAAAATATTTAGGAAGCTAGGAAAAGAGGAAAACATAAGAAGAAAAGGGAAACCCAAGGGAAAAAGCAGAAAGTCAAACTTAGTAAGGTATCTACCATTAAGAACTTCCTAATTTAAAACTGAAATAGAAAATTGATAATGGAGAAAGTCATTAAAACTTGTAAGAGAATTTGGGGACACCTAGCAGTGATTCTAGGAGTGACTCTAGGTGGGTGAGGAAAATAAGGGAATTTAATTATTTAAATAAATTTATTTGTAGAGGAATGAAGAGGATGGGTGACACTTGTACGGGGAGGAATTTTTAGGATTTAATTTTTAAAAACTTAATTAAATGAGATTTTAGGAAAGTAAGGAACTTCGAAACTCTATATAATGAAGGGAAGAGAAGGATGAACCATATTTCGCTTTTTGTAATGTTATGCTACATAAATCTCTACCTAACTGACTTAACTTGTGGGAGTTGGGGTACCCATCTTGGTGAGGAGTGGTAGCTAGACCTTGTGAGGTGAGCTGGGAGCTAGTTGAATCTCTGGATAGTGTGTGTGGCCCCTTTGTGGCTCGGGGGGCTAAGGGGGAAGAAGAGTACCCCTAGCATTGGCTGGGAGGTACCAGTGAAGTCTCACCGGTCGGCAAGAGGGAATTGCATGGAGCGCACGGGACATCACTCAGAATGGGCGATCAGGCAATGTTACGCTCTCTTCATTTTTCTATGGTAGATTGTTGTAGGATTTATGCTTGGATATTCATGTTTAATGGAGTAAGTAAACTGATTGTCTAGATTGATGACTGAATTTATTTCATAGCCTAGATTGATGATTGATTGACTCCCATGGCCTTCATTTCCCCACATGTCTTGACCTCCTTGTGGTGTTTGATTGTCACCATTGTGGTGGTTTTGCCTATCATCCCTAGCTCATCAGTCCTCGCCTAAGCAGTCAGCCAAGATCCTGATCTATGGTCATCACTTTGGCATTAATAGAACTATGGATCTCAATGCCCTACCTTTATGTGCAAGGATGATGAGCAAAGGATGAACCTATCATCCATCTACCTCCGTTCTTGTCCTTGGATGATTGGATCCTTTTGATTCTCTTACTATTGTCTGCAATTTGTATTGGTATTCTAGCAATGGAAAAATGAATTGATTCACGTCTGCATTTTGTATTTGTATTCTGGCAATGGAAAAATGAATTGATTCATGTTTTCATTTTGTATTGGTATTCTGGCAATGGAAAAATGAATTGATTCATGTCTACATTTTGTATTTGTATTCTAGCAATGGAAAAACAAATTGATTCATGTCTGCATTTTGTATTGGTATTTGGGCAATGGAAAAACGAATCGATTCATGTTTGCATTTGGTATTGGTATCCTGGAAATGTAAAAACGTTTTTTCTTTCAAATGAGACTGAGTTTGTTGTTTTAAATGCCCACGTTTTTCCTTCAAATGACACCGAGATTGTTGTTTTAATTTCCCACATTTTTTATTTTAGATTAGGCTCAGTTTAATGTTTTAAATGCCCACGTTTTTTCTTTCAAATAATACTAAGTTTGTTGTTTTAAATTCCCATATTTTCCCTTCAAATGAGACAGAGATTGTTGTTTTAATTGCCCATGTTTTTTCTTTCAGATGAGACTGAGTTTACTATTTTAAATGCCCACATTTTTTCTTTCAAATGAGACTAAGATTGTTGTTTTAAATGCCCACGTTTTTTCTTTCCAGTAATGGACTGAGTTGCTGTAGAAATAACCCACGAATTGAGCCTTTTAAATATTAAATTCACTTGTTGGAATGACCAAATTTTTGGTAAATAAAAATTGACTATGTGCATGTTGAATTCATTCACCCCTTTTTTTGCTATTCAATTCATAGCTGACTTGCAGTAATGACCACAATTTTTTCTTCAAAATGTGACTATGTTTTCCCTTGAGTGACGGACTGTGTTGATGTTGATTGGATACATTTGCCTTTAATTGTTGAGTTGTTGTCGATTGGGAATGATTGGTTACCATGTGGGAACTACGTTTTTGCTAATTTTTCCGCAACAAATTAAATGGATAACAGTGAGTTAAATGCCTCGTTATTGCTAGATTCATTGTTATCTAATGGTCATATTAATTACAAGAACAATTTCTATAGCAATGTAAATTGCCAGCAGATTCATTCATTGGATTAAATGACACAATGAGTTAAATGTTAACTAACACCTTAAATGCCTTGATATTTGTTGTATTACTTGTTATGACAACAATCATGTAAACTACCTTGTTAGTGCTCTTTTAATTGTCGTGTTAATGGTCATGTAATTACATTGTTATTTCTATATTAATTGTTAAGTAACCACTATGTTGATTTCCTCGATAAATTGCTCCAGCCCTGCTAATAGTCAGTAGTTTCCTTCTAATATTATTAGACAGATAATATTGTTAGTTCGATCAATATAACTATACTACATGCTGAGATTTAATTGTTCATAAGTGTTATAATGATAGAATTCTAGTTTAATATTGTAAATGTTGTTATTTAAGTTAATGTCTAGTTGGGTGGAGAATTTGGATTAACATAGACTTTGACTGATTAGGTTGTGTTAAATATTAAAATTTGATTGGTAAGTAAGGAATGGATTCCAAATTTTAGACTCACTGGTCTGAATTTTAATTAAGGATAGAGGGAATTTATAATTATGGTTTTAGTATTAACCACTTAGATTTCCAAAATTAATTGTATTAATGTTTATTTACCGGATGTATTATTGTCTAACTATAACTTGACGTGCCCCATTAGAATGGAACCCTTGTTAAAATTGAATGTAATCATAGACCGGTTAGACTAGGTGATTGGTTGGGGCAGGGACAATGTCGTGTGGGCTGACATCACCCCTTGTCTTCATTCTCTTGTGTCTCATCGACCTTTGTGTGGGATAGGTATAGTCTCCCAGTCAATATTCGGTTTCTAGCTCCTCGGAGTTTTCTTGAGTCTTGGTCCCTTTGTTTTTCACCAAGGTTATTGACACATCTATCACCTAGTGAATGACATGATTCCTGATGAGGGGATGATACCGTGCCCTGGGGATGGCGGCGAACGAGATCTTGGCAGGAGTAGGTTCTTTTGTGTGAGTGATGACGAGCGTGCAAGTTGCTCTTGGTATAAGGGATGAACACCTTCAGGCGTTAGGTCCACACGCCTTGAGGTTCTAGTATTTTTTTCATCTAGGTCTTGATGTCGGGATGGGGATGTTGTCCCTTAGCTTGTAGGCAGGTCGTGTTTTCATCGGAATGGTAGTTGTCCTCCTTGTTATTTTACGCATGTTTTCCAGTTATCTTGAGCCGGTGTGTGGTGTCATAGTAACTTGTTGCCTAGACTGTGTGCTAGTGTTCGTCGTCAGTGGTGTGATTAAATTGTTTTCATCGTCACCTTCTTGCCTCTTAACTCTTGAAAAAAAAAATGAAAACAAAAAAAAACTCCTTCGCTTGTTGTCATAAAGATGGGGACGTTACAATTGAGGTAATTGTGTCGAGATGGGGGATGTTGTCCTTAGGCTTGTAGGTGTTGTCATGTTTGTGTTGGGTGAGTATTCATTCCTTCCTTGATTTACACATGTTTTTCCCAGTTGCTCGATGTGCCAGCATGTAGAGTCATGTTGTCTGTTGCCTAGTCTACAGGCATTGTATTCGTCATCTTGGTGTGGTTAACTATGTTGTTGTTGCCTTCCTGCCTAAAAACAAAAACAAAAAAAATTGCACTTTTCTTCGCTTGTAGTTGTAACAATGGGGTCATTACACATATATATTTGGGAATGAAATGAGAGAAGGAATACAACCAATATTGGTGATCTACAACAACGTGAGCTATCCAGGACCCTGTTTTTAAGTCTGAAATCTCTATTGAATCTGGATAGAATTCGGCCTTTCTTCTGGAACCTGAATGTGTGATTTGATAGATGGAAATAAAGTTCATGGAAAACTAGGGGACATGCAGAACATTATCAAAATATCCCCCTTCTAAATAAACTATGTCTTTACCACATACCTCCACTGGTGTCTTGTCTCCCATGAAAATAGAAGGTATTGCGCACTCTTCAATGGAGTAGAATGATTATTTATTTACATCCATATGATTCAAATCACCTGAATCAAGGATCCAAGTGGATAGGGAGTATGTGACAGCTCTCAAAGCGTGACCATCGTGATATTTTCCTCTTCCTTATGTCGGTTTTTCTTCATCCTTCTTTGTTGCATTTGTCGGGACCATGAGATTGTTTTGTTCTAGCATCTTCACCATATCATCTATAGTTTTCCTCATACAATAATCTTCAGGATGATAACCTTTTTGAAAATAGATGTATTTAGATCTTTCATTTTTCTTCTTCCATTTTTTATCTAAATAAGATTCATCCTTCCATTTCGAGAACTTTTCCTTTCTAGCCTCAGGTTTTTTTCCTTTCTCCTTTTCCTGATCTTTGAAATTCGATTTGCTTGCTTCATTTTCTACAAGTGAATGATATCTAGAACCATTTATGGAGCCCATGTAAACTAATTTTTCCTTCTCTTGATTTAGTTCTTCAACAAAATCATCTAAAGAGGGCATTTTCCACTTCGAAGTTGTTAATTTTTAAGTATGAAATGAGGAAACAAAAACTGAATAATTAGGACCTAGTTTTGAGAGAATGGAAAGGATGAGTTGCTCATATTTTTTCACTACTTTGTAATATTTAATATGAACTAAAAAATATTTAAATTTTGCAAAATACTCTTGTAAAGAATCAAAATTTGGTGGATTCAAACCTATGAGCCCGTTATCCAAATTGTAGGCTCGAAGTTCATCATGTTTACCCAACAACTCTTCCAACTTGGTCCATACCCCATTGGGGGATGATGCAGTGTCGACATGGAACATAAATTCTCTTGATATGGAGAGACATATCATCCCAAAGGATTCATCGATTCGATTGAAATACTTTCCCTTCTCCACAACATTTGTTGCCTCAGCTTTCGTACCCGTTGTTATGTGGTAGAGACCTTTGCTTCAGAGAGAAAGGGTGATCTTGGATTTCCATTAAAATTATTTTAATGGATTTAGGACAAAATGCTTCGGCTGAAGGTGTTGATCCATTGATTTTTGTTTCCTACATTGATGATCTTTCACTTGCAAATAAAACTAGCATACCTCTCCCTCAGATTCCCTAAGGCTCTGATACCATGTAAAATTCTAAGACCCGAGAGATCTAGAATTTGATGAGAAAAATAATACTAATCCAATGAATTTGAAAATAAACAAAGAAGAGAAACAAAGAGAAGAATTTACTCCACAAGAATGAATGTATTCGCAATATTTTCGAAATTACAATGAGATCAATCCAATATGTAGAGAGGAATTGATCTTGTCACTAATAATAGAAAATGCCACTAAAAGAACTGTAAAAGTGGCTATAGCACATGCATAAACTGTAACATCCCACTCTGGCACACTGACAGAACTTATTATTTGAGGACACTTGCTCGCAAGTGATCAGTATTATTATGTTATTAAAACATTTGATTTTGTTTATGAGGCATTATGGGTTGATGACATGTTGTTTTACTGCATTGACAAATATAGGTGCTATTGACTCGGTTTTACTGAGTGTGTAGGATTTTGGACCTCAAGGTTGCAGAGGCATCGATGGAACCCCTTGGAATCTAGATCGAGTTGGGGAGTGTACCATTAGGGTTTGACTGTTTTACTGTAATATTAGTGCATCTGATTAGACGATATGATATGGATATATTTTGACATGATTCTTTGATGATGTAGGCTAATGATAGCTTTCCGACCAGACTCACATGTGGAGTAAAGGGGTCACGCATGACTACCATAGATGTAGAGGGAGAGGTGTGGACAACGGCCTTGCCACAACCTACTATCACTCTCGTCATGGCTCGAACTGTAGGTTAACATTTACCTAGTTTGAGAGAACCCACGATGCCATGAGGGCAGACTGTGAAAGTCGCTCACGATGATTCTAAGGGGCGTGAAATAAGGTGGGGGCCTTATTCCTTAGAGGCCCTTAGTCTCCCACAAGTTCACCTGGAAGAGTATTGAATCTAGGGGTTTTTAATGTCTACCAAGTCAGTCAAGAGGCGAGTGGCACCCTTAGAGCATGTGGTGCGTCCTGAAGGGAACATCGCACAAGAAAAATGGAAAGAGGCGAGTGGCACCCTTGCAGCATGTAGTGTGTCCTGAAGGGCACATCGTGCAAGGAAAACAAATTAAGGCAAGTCGCACCCCTGGAGAACCTAATTCGTCCTGAAGGGCATGTCACGTTCTTGATGATAAATGAATGAACCTAGATGGCCTTAGGACAAATAACATGTTAAGAACTTTTAAAAACAAATTCCCTAATAAAATGTCGTCTAGTACGAAAATTTAAGGTCTTAGTCTAAATTATGCTAGTGGTAAAATTTTATCTATCTATTTAAAAAAAAAAAACATAAATAATAATTATACCCTTCGTTAAATCTTGTAATAATAAGGGGTAAGCAATTTAAATGATTCATAAAAATCTGTTAGGGTAAAATAAAAAAATGGGGGAATAATTGTCCTATTATTTATGATAATTTAAAATTATTAACTAAAAAGGAAAAAGGGGGTTAATTTCTACACATGCCAATTTGAGTCCTAAATGAAAAGGGGAAAGAGGCAAATCTAAAATATTTAGGAAACTAGGAAAAGAGGGAAACATAAGAAGAAAAGGGAAAACCAAGGGAAAAACCAAAAAGTCAAACTTAGTAAGGTATCTACCATTAAGAACTTTCTAATTTAAAACTAAACTAGCAAATTGATAATGGGGAAAGTCATTAAAACTTGTAAGAGAATTTGGGGACACCTAGGAGCGATTCTAGGAGTGACTCTAGGTGGGTGAGGGAAATAAGGGAATTTAATTAATTAAAGAAATTAATTTGTGGAGGAATGAAGGGGATGGGTGACACCTGTATGAGGAGGAGTTTTTATGATTTAATTTTTAAAAACTTAGTTAAATGAGATTTTAGGAATGTAAGGGACTTCAAAACTCTATATAATGAAAGGAGGAGAACGATGAAGCATCTGGTCTGTTTGCATAATGTTACATTGCAGAAATCTCTACTTGAATGACTTAGATTGTGGGAGTTGGGATACCCAGCTCAGTGAGGAGTGGTAGCTCATCCTTGCACGGTGAGCTGGGAGCTAGTTGAATCTTTGGATAGTGTGTGTGGCCCCTTTGCGGCTCGGGGGGATAAGGGGGAAGAAGAGTACCCCTAGCATTGGTTGGGAGGTACCAGTTAAGTCTCGCTAGTCAAAAAGTGGGAGTTCCACAGAGCATGAAGGATGTCACTTAGAGTGGGCGATCAGGCAATAGTACACTCTCTTCATTTTTGTATGGTAGATTGTTGTAGGATTTATGCTTGGATTTGCATGTTTAATGGAGTAAGTAAACTGATTGTCTAAATTGATGAGTGAATTTCTTTCATATCCTAGTTTTATGATTGATTGACTCCCATGGCCTTCATTTCCCTGCATGTCTTGACCTCCTTGTGGTGTTTGATTGTGACCATTCGGGTGGTTTTTCCTATCATCCCTAGCTCATCACTCCTCTCCTGGGTAGTTAGCTAGGAGCCTGATCTATGGTCATCACTTCGACATTAATAGACCTATGGATCTCAACACCCTGCCTTTCTGTGCAAGGATGATGAGCAAAGGATGAACCTATCAGCCATCTACCTCCGTTGTTGTCCTTGGATGATTGGATCCTTTCGGTTCTCTTACTGTTGTCTGCAATTTGTATTGGTATTTTGGCAATGGAAAAACGAATTGATTCATGTCTGCATTTTGTATTTGTATTCTGGGAATGGAAAAATGAATTGATTCATGTCTGTATTTTGTATTGGTATTCTCGCAATGGAAAAAAATGAATTGACTCATGTCTGTATTTTGTATTTGTATCTTGGCAATGGAAAAATGAATTTATTCATGCCTGCATTTTGTCTTGGTATTTGGGCAATGGAAAAATGAATTGATTCATGTTTTCATTTGGTATTGGTATCCTGGAAATGGAAAAATGTTTTTGCATTTAAATGTTGCTAGATATTGCCATTTTAAATGCCCACTTTTTGCTTTCAAATGAGACAGAGATCACCGTTTAAAATTGCTCATGTTTTTGCTTTCAAGTGAGACTGAGTTTGTTGTTTTAAATGCCCATGTTTTTCCTTCAAATGAGACTGAGATTGTTGTTTTAATTGCCCATGTTTTTTATTTAATATGAGATTGAGTTTACTGTTTTAAATGCTCACGTTCTACTTTCAAATGAGACAGAGATTGCCGTTTAAAATTTCCCACATTTTTTCTTTCAAATGAGCCTGATTTTTTTTGTTTTAAATGCCCACATTTTGCCTTCAAATGAGACTCATATTGTTGATTAAATTGCCCATGTTTTTTCTTTGAGATGAGACTGAGTTTACTGTTTTAAATGCCCACTTTTTTTCTTTCAAATGAGACTGAGTTTGTTGTTCTAAATTCCCACCTTTTTTCTTTCAAATGAGACAGAGTTTGTTGTTTGAAATGCCCACATTTTTTCTTTCAAATGAGACTAAGATTGACATTTTAAATGCCCACGCTTTTTCTTTCCAACGATGGACTGAGTTGCTGCAAAAATCACCCACGAATTTGGTCTTCTAAATCTTAAATTCATATTCCAGAATGACCACTATTTTGGTAATTAAAAATTGATTGTGCATGTTGAATTCCCCCACCCTTTTTTTTTGCTATTCAATTCATAATTGACTTGCAGTAATGACCATGATTTCACCTTCAAACTGTGACTACATTTTCCTTTGAGTGATAGACTGCGTTGATGTTGATTGGATATGTTTTCCTTTAATTGTTGAGTTGTTGTTGACTAGGCACGATTGGCCACCATGTGAGCACTGCATTTTTGCTAATTTTGCCACAACGAATTAAATGGATAACAATTATTTAAATGCCTTATTATTGCTAGATTCATTGCTATGTAATGGTCGCATTAAATGACTTGATTTTTTCCAGCAAATAAAATGGTTAAAGTGAGTTAAATTCCTTGTTATTGCTAGATTCATTGTTATGTAATGGTTATATTAATTGCTACAACAATTGCTACAACAATCTAAATGTCCAGTAGATTCATTCTTTGGATTAAATGACACAACAAGTTAAATGTTAACTAACACCTTAAATGCCTTTCTCTTGCTGTATTACTTGTTATGACAAGAGTAATGTAAACTACCTTGTTAGTGCACTATTAATTGTCGTGTTAATGGTCATGTAATTGCCTTGTCATTTCTATATTAATTGTTAAGTAACCGCTATGTTGATTTCCTTCATAAATTGCTCCATCCCTGCTAATAGCTAGTAGTTTCCTTCTAATATTGTTAGACAGATAGTATTGTTAGTTCGGTTAACTAGACTACATGCTAAGATTTAATTGTTCGTAAGTGTTATAATGATAGAATTCTACTTTAAGATTGTAAATGTTGTTATTTAACTTAATGTCTAGTTGGGTGGAGAATTTGGGTTAACATAGGCTTGACTGATTAGGTTGTGTTAAAGATTAGAATTTGATTGGTAAGTAAGGAATGGATTGCAAATTTTAGACTCACTGGATTGAATTTTAATTAAGGATAGAAGGAATTTATAATTATGGTTTTAGTATTGATGACTTAGATTTGAAAAATTGATTGTATTAACATTTATTAAGCGGATGCATTATTGTCTAATTGTCAGTTGATGTGCCCTGTTAGAATGGAACCTTTGTTAAAATTGAATGTAATCATAGATTGGTTAGACTAGGTGATTGGTGGGGGCGAGGATGATGTCGTATGGGCTAGTGTCACCCCTTATCTTCGTCCTCTTGTGTCTCATCTGTTAATGTTTATGCCATTATTATAGTTCTTTTCATTTCAATATATAAGAGCATAATAAGAACAAGATCACTGAGAAATACACATTCACAAGAGACACAACATTTATCCTGGGAAACCCTCTAGGGGAAGAAAACCCAACAAA
>ML817052.1:11645-34058 GCA_009831015.1 Picea engelmannii | reverse complement strand
CCCCTTCCAGCCTTACCAAATGACCTGCAGATTTACTTGTTGATAACAGTGATCTCACCCAGCAGTCTCATCCTCGTGGTTATAGGCGAGTAACTTACAAACCTTGTAGAATTGCTCACGGTGATGCTAGCATGGAGGTGACTCATTTTTAGATCCCCACTGACCTCATAAGTATGTCGGGATTGCTGCGCAGCGACTTCCTTTTTCCTTCTTTGGGATAGACTCTTAGTTTCAATGAACAACATTTCCATTTTTAGTTTGGACATCGGTACATAATTTAAATTACCCCTGCGTTGGAAAGTTGGACACCAGTGGTGATACCCCAGGATTTCATTCACGCTATCTTTATTTTTGGATTTAAGTCCCCTGGTGGATTGCTAGAGGATACTCCCCTTTTGTCAATCACATAAAATCTATGGTTCCTTATTTTTCCTGGCGAATTTGAGAAGGATACCCACGCGCTCAACCAAATTTCTCGGCATTTCTGTTTTATTTACTGCAAATCCGTGTGTTGATCGCTCAAAAATTCTCTGCATCTGTGGTTTATCATCAGTGATGGATGGTTAAATTTTCCTTTTTGCATTTCGTTTATCTCAGCATTTGCGGTGAAGTTTTTCTCTGCGTTCTAAAGTTAGATTCTCTCTGCGTTGGGTTGGGGTTCCCTGCGTTTAGGCTAAGGTCACTCTCACTTTAACGTCTACGTTTTTGGGTGCTCCTGTACCTTACCTTTGAATTTGACATAACTCTTCAACTTAGACCAGCGGGCTGTTGTTCTGTTTAAAATAAAATAAAAATTTAAACTGCCCCTCCTTTTGGGTTCTCGACTATAACCTTAATTGCATATGGGAATGTCCACACTCACAGTTGTCCTCCTAAATTATGAGGGAAGTGTTGTAGCATGAATTGGCCATAATTTCTTTTGGCAGTATTTTTTTTATTCATTCTATTGTTATTTTTGGTTAGCTGTTCGACAGCTGTAATGACAGTTGTTGGGCAGTAAGAGTTACGCCTGAGTCTTTACCTTCATTTTACCCTTCTACCTGGTAGTAAAATAGTATCTATGCCTTAATTTCTTTTATTTAAAGAATGAATGCCTATGTTTTGTCTTCACTGTATTGGTGGCTGGTAATGAAAGACAACAAGGAGTCTTTTCATTATATATATTTTTATTTACAGTCATCAGCTTTATATTTATTAGGGTTGCTGATTCCCATTCCTTAATGGGAGAACTGGATTGGTTGCCTATCCTCCCACTTCTATTGCTTCAGAATTTTTATGTAGGGAAATTATTATTAAATGTTGTATTTATAGAATGTCAGTTTTCATTGCAAATATCTGTTGTGGAATGTCAACGCCAAGAGTAATGCTATGGTTAAATCCTTATCATGTAATAGTAACATAAACTAGAATGTGATTAAGATTTAATTGATGTGATATTTGTTGCAGTCATTTGATGTGAATGTATATAAATGTGTCTTTTAGCCGGAAAAAGGTGTACCCTAATTGGTGGGCTTTATCTACTTAAGAAGGGATTATTTCTTTATTTATTATTAAGGAAGGAATTGATTATGTACTCACCTGAGGAAGAACTCGTCATGTAATTAGATAGTTGTTGTAAATTGTAAGGATAATGTCATTTTGATATATTGTTCTTAATCAGGTGAGAGTAAGGATCTTGTAACATAAAACGAAAGATTAGTTCATTATAAAATGCAATGTTAGTGTTGATAACCTAGTAAGGATCTTGTAACATAAAACAAAAGATTAGTTCATTATAAAATGCAATGTTAGTGTTGATAACCTATGAGATGTAAGTTCATTGTTATTTTATGTGCAATGTATTGTAATGTAAGATTATTTTCATATACTGTTTTTGAAATATGTACATGTATTGTTCTTGCAATATAAATAGAATGCAATGTTAGTGTTGATATCATATGAAATGTGTGATCATTGTTATTTTATTGCAGTGTTATTGTAATTAGAAAATGTAATGATATGGTTATCCTATTGTAATGCTAGTGTAAACTATTGTTATTGATAAACATATATGGTGGAATGTCCTGGAATTAAGTACAATAAATTACTCGGAGTTAGTAAATGAGGGTTGTTGTTCATTTAAATAAGGTTAAACTTGGTTGTTCGTTGTCGAAGTCCTTTTTTCATGCACCTTCTGTAAGGGACGTAGTTGTTCTTCTTATTTATGTTGTACTTGATTGTAATCAGTTAGTTTCTTGGTCTATTTGTGTCGGGCGGGATGTAGACCCTTCACGTAGCCTAGTATGTAAGGGTGGGTTGTGATTATTTTTCTGTGTATAGAATCCAGTGTCGTATCAAGAGTCTCGGGCCCTTTAAAGGTAGGGTTTCCACTCTTGCGACACACCTGATAGAGATTACTAGTTTCTTCCTGAGCAGTCGGCCAGGAGCCTATCTGACCTTTTCTCTCTCCATAGTAGAGAACTAAGATTAAACGCCCTTCTTTCCTGTGCAGAAATAGTAAAATATACTACTATGGATTCTTCCTTCTGTGTTCATACTGTGCATAACGCAGTATGTCGTTAAATGTTTGTGTTGTTCACCTTATATCTATGATCGTTAATGCTTGCAGTTATTTGTTGAGCACCTTGTGTCTTCTTGTTGTGATCATCATGGTTGTGTCTTGTTAGTCGTCAGGTGGTGACGTAGAGTCAAGTGTGTCTATTTCCTTTCTACACACGCGCACACACTTTTAAAACAAAAAAAAATTTGCACCTGTATCAGAGTTGTTGTCGTAACAAGGAGGACGTTACAGAAATGATGTAGAAGCATTGTAACAAATGTTTGGGGAATCATTCTAATATAATATCTAATTTGAACAATATTATAAATTTATTGATATGGAAGCAATTTTCTAAGCTTGGGCTCGAGGTTCATGCTCAACTAAGCCGATATCCATTAGGATGGGTGAATAAGAATGCAAATATGAAATTTACTAAACAATGTAATATCAAGTTTACTATGAGTGAATATTTTGTAAATACGGTTGGGAATATTATAGAGATGTATTTAGATGGATTTTATTATTTAGATGGATTTTATTGATACCATGGAAATTTGCATGAAAGGACGCCTCATGGATTAGATCTAGGAATATACTACAAGGACAATTTAGCTCAATGTATTTAACAAGGATTTAGGCATGAAAACATTGCATAGATATCCCCTATACTTATAAACTATACCAAAAGGGTTAGTTATTAAGAATGTCATCAAAATTAAATAAAAAGGTAAATATGTTACCACAAGGGTTAGGGTGAAATCATGAAGATGGGTTACACTTTTGCTTGTTTTATGAGAAAAAAAACTTTATTTTTACAAGTTCTTCAACTTTCGGCATACAAAAATATTTTTTTTATTTATAATTTCACTTTACAGTAAAAAACAAACTTGTGAAGAATTGTGTTAGCTTTCCAATGACTATTTTTCAATTTTTTTTATCATGATTTGATATGTCAATTTGACAATTGTTTAACCATAAGTTCCTTAAACATGAAAGGAATGATAATTAGTTACTTTTTTCTACAACAATGTATCTATTATTAAACTTATGTTTTTAAGAAACGAAATATACTATAACAATATACAAAGACTTTATTTTATTATGACTATAATTTTGAATCTAACGGATGACTACTATAATTTCTAGATATTTTTTAAGTTGACTAAGCTGAAAACGTTGCAGATTTTAAACACATGATTTTCTACACCTTGTATCTATCTTAATTTTTACTTAAAACTAAAATTTAAATATACCCTTTTGAAAAGAACAGTTTAAGGATTATGAATATATTTTTTTCAAATTTGTTCACTACATATTTTTAGATATACCGATTTCATTTCACAGAATCATAATATCTATTGAAAATATTATGTAGTTTTTTTTTAAATTAAATAAAATTAGATAAAAATAAAGAAAATTAAAACAAATTATAAGAATTGAAAGTAGATTCAATTTTGGAAACGCTGGTGTCATTTTCGAAACCAAATTCTCAGTATTTGCAAGAGTCTGCAACCTCCAAAGTTCAGTTAAGCTTGGGGAAATTCTTTGGTTTTAGTTTTCAATCCCAAATTCCTTTTTTTGGCCAAAAAATTAATATTTCATCCGAAAGACTAAAATCTAACGGAAACCATCAAAACTGAACAATTTCCAAGGTTTTCGTTCGAAAAACAATTCTTTCAGTTGAAAGGCTAAAGAGTGAATTTCATCAGTCGGAAAAAATGAAAAGACACATCGTATCATTTCATTTCATGCCAAATTCTATAAATAATATTTTGGCCGAACACATTTAACACAATTCATCAAATGGACAGACATATATAAGCTTGAGGATAGGGAATTCAAAGCATTTTTATTACTAATTGTAGTTGTATTATTTTATTTATTTATTTCTTCCCTCTATTCCATAGGCTCAATCGGAGGATCGATATCGATACATGTTGGTTTTCTAGAGCACTTAAACAAAGTTTCAAATCATATTTTTGGATTTTGTTGAATAAGGTAATTGATATTTGTTCAAGTTCTTATTGGAATACCAATTTATATGTTGAAAGATAAATGTTGGGCATTTTTTCAAGGTGAAGTATTTGGTGAACATATATTATACAGATAACTATAGAAGGCACGGGAAACAAAATTTTGCGCAAGAGAAAATATGATTGCACTCGAGACAATACTCGCCAAATCGAACAAAGGAAAGAGCTTTATCGGAGAAAGAAACAAAAACATGCAAATATTTAGGAAACAAATGATGATAATGTGTATATATATTTTCGACAAGAAGAAGTTCAACTAGGTATGCATGCACATATGATGTTCGAGTACACAACACACATTGGGACTATATTCAGAAAGTACAGAATTAAAAGTATAGAATTCAAATTTAAAATATTGTAAATTTAATATAAATGATTGTAATTACAAATTGATGTTTTTCAAAATTTACATAAATATATTCATCCCATAATGTTGAAGAAGATGTTGAAACCGGAATTGAAGCAGAAGACGTTGAAACCGAAATTGAAGAAGAAGACGAATCACCTATAGGTATGTACATAAATTTAGATAATACAATATGAACACTCAAATATATGTAATTTAGTCAATTTATGTTCATGTTATGTTTTTTAATATAAACTTTAAATTGAAATATGTAGGAGAATCTATTAACATTGATGATGAAATATTAGAAAATGTTGATACTCACAAATTTGGGAACAAAAAATCTAAGAATTATATAAGATATTGAACTAAGAATATGTATAATACTTTTTTCAAAGATGAATCAATAACAGTACAAGCTCACCTTTTACTTTGTCTAATGAAGTCAAGAAAGTTAAAAGAAGCTACAACATTATTGGGTATTCAAAAGTCGACAAAGGATGCAAAGGTGACACAGAATGTCTTTAACAATATAACTAGTGTATTAAAAGATTTTGGAAAATATCGAAAAGAAGATGTCTGTGTTGCACGTAGGGTGATATAAACAACAATTGTCTCATTTAGCAATATAAAATATCATTTGACACAACACATGGCAAAAATGATGGGAACGTCAAGAAGAACATTGCACAAACATAGAAAATTTAGTTTCCAAATACATGTAAATGATGAATTGGCTTGTTGGATAGTGATTTCTAGACAACCCTACAAAGATAGACTTGCAAAAAATGTTAAAGAATTGGCCCGTAATTGTTGGTTGGAAGAATCTCGTGTTTCACCACATACAAGGGATGTGTTGTGATGAAGAATAACATGAAATCAATATGAAGAAAATCCAAAACATATATTTCTAATGACACAAATAGAGTTGTTTAATAAGTTCAAAGAAGAGCACAAAGAAGTTAAATTTTCCATCAATACATTAGTGCAACAAAAACCATGGTTTGTTAGACCCATCACTATCTGTGACACATGTTGTTGTTGTTATCATGTGGAGTTTGAGTTGTATTATGACACTTTTTTGGATTTTGGTAAAACTCTATGGCCAAGTTCACCTCCTCCTTCCACATTCCGTGTTTTTATATCTGAAATTCTATGTGAAAAAGAAGATGATGATTTATTTTACAAAAACAACTATGTTGGTGGAAAGAAATCTGATCGTTGTGTAAATCTAAGTTTGTTTCATTGAAAGTATCATATTGATATGAATGATCAATCATTTTGTAATATAAGAGTCAATTAGAAGAGATATGAATATATGAGTAGCACAACTCCACATCCTTCAAATGTTATTTCCAAAAGGATTGATTTGAAGGTACAAAATATCAACGTGATAGAATTTTTGAAGAAGTTTGAGGAATAAATCGATAAATAAACCAAGCATTCACATAGAGATCAATGGAAATATCTATAATTCAAATAATCCCGTGAAGTGTTTCTTTAACATCCTGCTCTAGCTCACTGAGCGAAATTATTCTTTGGGGACACTTTCTCACATGTGATCCAGATTATTATGATATTAAAACATTTGACTTTGATTATGATGCATCATGGGTAGATGACATGTTGTTTTACTACATTGACATAGATAGGTGCTATAGAATCGGTTTTACTAAGTGTGCAGGGTTTTGGACCTTGAGGATGCAGAGGCATCAATGGAACCCCTTGGACCCTGGATCGAGTGAGGGAGTGTGCTATTGGGGTTTGATTGATTTATTATGATATTAATACATTTGATTAGATGATATGATGTGGACATGTTCTGACATGATTTGTTGATGATGAAGGCTAACGATAGCTTATAGACCAGACTCACATATGGAGTAAAGGGGCCACACACGACTACCAGAGAGGTTGAGGGAGAGGTGTGGACAACAGCCCTACCACACCCTACTAGCACTCCCGTCGTGGCTCAAACTATAGGTTAACGATTACCTAGTTCAAGAGGAGCCATGATGCCATGAGGGCAGACTGCAAGAGTCACTCACGATGATTCTAAGAGGCGTGCGATAAGGCGGGGGCATTATTCCTTATAGGCCCTTAGTCTCCCACAATTTCACCTAGCGGAGTGTTAACTCCAGAGGTTATTGATGTCTACCAATCAGTTAAGAGGCGAGTGGCACCCTTGGAGTACGTAGTGCATCCTGAAGGGCAGGTCATGCAAAGAAATAGATGAGGCAAGTGGAACCCTTGGAGCACCTAGTGCGTCCTGAAGGGCATGTTGCATTGATGATGATAGAGGGAGGAACCGGATGGCCCTAAGACAGACAACACATTAGGAAATTTTAAAACAACCTCCCTAATTAAATGTCACCCAGTTCAAAATAAGTTCTAAGCCTAAAACTTCTCTCGGGGTAAAATTTTGTCTACCCTTAAGAAATTATACCTATAAAAATAAAATAATAAAATTTAAACTAAAAACCACTTAAGTAATAGTTTTGGTCTTCGTAAATTTTTGGGGTAAAATGAAGAGAGTAAGAAATTAATTAAAATCAGTGGATATAAAATGTCAATAATAAATTAATTTATTTTAATTTTTGATAATTTAAAAAGATACTAAATTAATAATAAAAGTAAAAAGAGGATAATTTGCACAATTGTCTTTTCTAGCTCAAATAAAAAGGAATGAAGGAAGTGTAAAAATTAAGAATTTAGGGAAAGGAGGTAACCTAAAGAGGGAAAGAGGGAAACTCATGGTAAAAGGAGGGAAACCAACTTAGGAAAGAATCAACATTTAAGAAACTTCCAATTTTGAACTGATTTAGCAATTTCTTTTTAGGGAAAGCTTTTAAAACCTATAAGGGAATCTAGGGACACTGAGGAGTAAATTTAGGAGTAATTCTAGGTGGGTGAGGGAAACGAGACGATAAATAAATTAAAGAAAATAATTATTGGAGGAAAGTGGGGGATGGATGACACTTGTACGAAGGAGAATTTTTAGAAGATTTTTATTAAAACTTAAATTAACTAAGATTTAGGGAAAGAATGGAAGTTATAAAACTCTATAAAAGAAAGGGAGGACAAGGAAGAAGGGGATCGACTGTTAGCATAACATTACGCTGCCAAACTAGTGACTTGATTGATTTACTTGTGGCAGTTGGGATTTCCCATCTCAGAGAGGAGTGGTAGCTCGGCCTTGCGAGGTGAGCTGGGAGCTAGACGTACCATATGGATAGTGTGCGGCCCCTTTGTGGCTTGGGGGGCTAAGGGAGAAGCAGAGTGCCCCTAGCGTTGGCTGGGAGGCACTGGTGAGGTCTCGACGGTCGACGGGCGGGAGCGACACAGAGTGCATGGACGTCATTCGAGGTGGGCGATAAAGCAAATGTACGCTCGTTTATTTTGTAGAGTAGAATCCATTAGGAGCTTATGCTTAAATCTACTTGTGATGGGAAAAGGAAACTGATTGTTTAAATTATATAACTCTTTCCGAAACTCCTAAAATCCTTCAATGATTGCAATGATAGACCTTAGGTAATGAATGCTAAAACTCCTAGTTGTTCAATGATTTGCTAGTTGTTAAAATTCATTGAATCTTTTCGCTATACCTTCTGATGCCACTCAACAATTGTGGTAGAATTTACTCCTATTCATACTTGTTAGATGATCTGCACTCTAGAATTGAAAACAAATATACACTCTAGAATTGAAAACTCTTCAGTTACTCCTTGTAAAAGAGCGGTGACGAGGTTAACTCATCATTGGTGCAACTCGTTGATCACCATGTAGATATTTTCTTCAAACACTTCACCAAACAGAAGAAAAGTGAAATGCTTTTAAAGCTCAAAACACCTCAAGATCCAAGTTCCATGTTCATTCCTCACCCATTTTTATACATAGTACTGACCTCAGCCTCGCACCAATGGGCCTTTATTTGGTGCGAAAAGGAATTTCTTTTCGTTAATTCCAAAGCAAAGTTTTTCTTTCCAAAGGTCACATTACTAGCATTGTTTGCGACGCAAGATTCCCAAACAGGGTTTTTGTTTTGTCTTGTATAGTGTTTATGGAACCCATCTCCTTTTGGATTGCTGGCAATTTTTGCCCTGACTTGTTGATGTGATATAGATAAAATTCATATATATATATATATATATATATATATATAAATTTCGAATTCATACTGTAATGGAAAATCGTTCTATAATAGAAAGATAGATAATACCATTGTTAATTAAATAGAATTAAAAATATATAACCTTGAAATGGGTATTCTGGCATTTCCATTTTTGTAAGATTATTGAGAATTTGATTTGGCAATTTTGTGTTGGCAATTTGTTCTGGCATTTTCATTTTTGCAAGAGTAATTCTGAGAATTCGTTTCAGAAATTTCATGCTAGCAAATTCATTCTGGCACCTTTGTTTTGGTGAGATGCTTTCTAAATTTCATTTCGGTACCTTTGTTTTTGTAAGATGGTTTCAGAATTCATTGCTGGAAACTCCTTTGTGTATTTATTGATTGTCTATCCGTTCTTTTAATTAAATAGTGACAGCCTTTATCCTTATTTCAGAAGCTGTTATATAACCCAACGATTCCTCTGGGTTCTGTTTATTTTTTCTCATTTTTATTTGAAGGTGAATCAGATTGTGGTCACCGATTGACAGTGTGCTTGTTTTAGTCTGCCCATTCAATGCTATTTGTTTTGTTGGGATACAGCGAGAATTTCTAGATTGATTGATTTTATTTTATTATCTGTAAGGGACAAACAACGTTGAATAAGATCTTAATTACAAGACAACGTTGAATATATTTTATCATATTTATTTGATTGTCTTCACTTTATACATTTTATTATATGTTATGGACAGACAACATTGATTAAGTTCTTAATTAAAGGACCACCTATGACCCAAATGTCGGGAAGTTTGCTCTAAGTAGAATTAAATACCTCTCTGGTTATACCTCACCTTTTTGCTATTGATAATTTATGAGTCTCCCTAGGATAGAAGGAATTATCATTTAGTGTTTTATTGTGATCGGTTTTCAAATTTTAAAGGAAAGCAATTCATTGATTGAATTTGTATGTTAGCCTAATGTTCAATAAGACAAGTATTTCACAAGCTTGTATGGATTGAAATATAATAGGACCTTCCAAGGAGGCTAATTACATCCTTTAGTTTATCGTTTAATTAGTGAGGAGAATAAATTATAATAAGTGAACCCTTTTTATTTATATTTATGGATTTATTAAACTTATGGAGATATGTGCAAATCTCTAGTTTGGTTCAAGTTAATTAGAATTTTAGGAACTTGAGGTATAGTTGGTAAGTTTAGTTAATTGATTATATTTGGTCGATGCACTAGAAATAAATTAATTATATCATTGGTAGGATTACTTACATTGCATAATAATGGGACAACTATAGTCCTAGTGATGAAGGATTTGAATTATAGGTTGCAAAATTGTCCTTGTCATATGAGATTGACTATGGGTTACACATTTTAATTTTGATGGCTATGTTTCAATTGAAGTTTATTGAACTTCCTAATTTACTTTTCTTACTAGGATGGCATTCCAGATATTTAGATCTTACTGTATTGACTTGTTCGATTCTTGAACAAGCGAATTATTCTAAATTATTGATGTTAAAATCGAACACTTATAACACATAATAATATGGTAAGGCAATTTGACTTAGATAGCACTCTGATGACACTATAATTTAAATTGTGCATATGATTTGTCTTAAGGATAAACTTAGATTGTACCTTATTGATAAATTGCTTTTAGACATGTTATGATGGGCATGTGACAGATGACTAAAACAGACGGTGACTATCTACTAGATTGCCTTGACGTTTGATCAGGATATTGGTGAAGTCATTTCTGGCTTGCACTTGCCATTGAGGGTGTTGTGGTTCCTCTTAAATATTGTGTACTTGGTATGAAAAACTTTTTATGCTTGGCCTTCTTGTGTCGTGAGGGATGTAGACACCACCATGTTCCTAAGAACAGTCACTAGCCCTGAGACCTTAAATGGTTAAAATCGATGGGAACCTGGGCTTGAGCATTGGGTATGTGTCTTTGACGTCCTAACAATTGTAGGGTAGGAAAGGCAGGTAGTCAGTCTTATTATTTCTTCGGTTGATTGTTGTTCGTTGATAGCAGAGGTTGATGTGCGTCTTAGATCCTTATGTTGATATCGCAGTTGTATGCATCATGATTCGTCATCATGTGGTGGTGCAGAGTATAATGTCTTATTACCCTTGTACACAGGCACACATACACATAGAAAAATAAAATTGCACATTTTATAAGAGGTTTGTCGACGTAACGAGAAGGAACGTTACATATGGTATCAGAGAGGGGTTCAACCCGTGACTTGGGATCACTACGGGTTTCGTTGACATGATTTGATTATACTGTTTCTAATCGATTTGGTTGTGTGCGTGCAAGTAAGAGGTCGTGCCCTGAGTGGCTGACTGTGTTAGAGTGGTATCAGAGCAAGGAATTCTCTCTGTTTTCTATAGCGGAGGAGAAATAAAAATTTCACCATGTCGCCCAGAAGAGAAAGGAAATCACCTGATCCGGAAGACAGGGAGGTGAGAAGAAGAGGCAGGCCAGTAGGAAATCCAGAGATGGAAAGACAGATACGAGATCTCAGAGTGAGACTCAAGGAGATGGAAACAGCTCAGAGATGTACAGTTGGTGCAGGGGATCTTAGTGATTCCAACAATGAGGTTGAAGCTAAACCACAAGGAGAAGTTGCAGCTGAAGATGCAGCCAATGAGAGGTTAATTAAGGCTATCGCTCGGATGAGTTCAAAGACCAAAATGGACATTCTAGATTATGAAGGAAGTCTAGATGCAGAGGAGCTATTGGATTGGATCCGAGCTCTTGACACCTACTTCGATTATGAGGAGATCGAAGAGGATAAAAAGGTAAGGCATGCTGTCACAAAATTAAAGGGACATGCAACATTGTGGTGGGACGAGCTACAGGCGGATAGACGTTCCAAAGGTAAACAGAAATTAAAAGTTGGGACCGAATGATTGCTAAGATGAATGAAAAATTCATCCCAAGGGATTATCAGATCACACTATTCAGGGGAATGTAGAACCTGAGACAGAAGTTGATGACGGTGAAGGAATACACTGAAAAGTTTTACAAGCTCAATATCAGAGCAGGTCATCGGGAAAGCGATGATGAGAAGGTAGCCAGATACCTGAATGGTATGAGATATGACATTCAGGATGAATTAAGAATGACAACCATTAAGACTATTGAGGATGCTTACCAGATGGCTCTGAAAGTCGAGGAGATGTTGAGTCGTAAGCAGAGTCAGCAAGGGCGAGGCAGAAGTCAGCCTAGAGGCAAGGCAGTTTCCCAAGAGAGATATCAAAAGCCCAAGGAGGAATGGAAAAAACCTCAGGGTAAGATTGAAAGAGGTGGAACCTCACAACGAGGATAGAAATATGCTGAGTCAAGGAGACAGCATAATGAACAGAGAGGAGATTATGCTGATGCAAACACTTTTCCTCGTACCAGAGGTAGGGGAAGAGGCTGAGGTGGAGTGATCACATGCTTCACATGTGGAAAGGATGGACACAAGGCCATTGACTGTCCAGACGGGAAAAAGGATGGAGGAGAAGCTCACATCACTGAAGCGCAGAGACGTGATGTTGAGAATGAAGACACAGAAGAAGGAAGGTCACTGACGGTGCACAAAGTTCTTTTGACACCCGAGAAAGAGGTGGAGGACTCAGCACAAAGGACCAGACTGTTCAGAATGGATTTCAAAGACAAGGAATGGAAGTGCAAGGTCATCATGGACAACAGAAGCACTGATAATCTCATTTCAACCAAGATGGTGGAGAAACTAGCGCTGGAGACAACTGATCACCCGAGTCCACATAAATTCTCGTGGCTACAGAAGGGAAATTAGGTGAGTGTCACTAAACAATGTTTGGTTGACTTTAAAATTGGGGGATATAATGATAAAGTCTTGTGTGATGTCATTCCCATGGATGTATGTCATTTGTTATTGGGTAGACCATGGAAATATGACCGAAATGTGGTTCATGACGGGAGAATGAACACATATACTTTGGAGAAGGATGGGAGGACACACAGACTACTTCCGAAAAAGGATAAAGAAGTGAAACTGGAAGTAAGCAACACAATACTTCTCATGAGTGGGAAGGAGATTCTCACAGAGATGGAGAAGAAGGAAGATCCACAATTCTTTGTGGTCAGGAAACCAAGGATTATCCTAACTAGCACAAGAGTAGATGATCTACCAGATGATATTCAAGAACTGCTGGGAGAGTTCGCTGACATCATATTGGACGAATTACCTCGTTCATTGCCACAGATGAGGAGTGTGAGTCATCACATCAACCTCATACCAGGGGCCAATTTGTCGAATAAGGCTGTGTATAGATTAATGCCATAGGAAAATGAGGAAGTCAAGAAGCAGGTCCAGGATTTGTTGGACAAGGGATTGGTCAGAGAAATCCTGAGTCCTTGTGTTGTTCCAATAGTGCTTAGTCCGAAGAAGGATGGAGGTTGGAGAATGTGCACCAAATCTAGAGCAATCAACAAAATCACCATCAGGTACAAATTTCCATTGTCGAGAATGGATGATCTGATGGATTTCCTGAGTGGGGAAAATTATTTTTTGAAGATTGATTTGAAGAGCAGATATCACCAGATTCACATGAGGGAAGGTGATGAATGGAAGAAAACATTCAAAACAAACGAAGGTTTGTACGAATGTCTGGTCATGTCGTTTGTCTTGAAAAACACATCTAGCACATTCATGAGGCTGATGAATGAAGTCCCGAGGGAATTCATCAAGAAATTTGTAATCGTATATTTGGATGATATATTGAACTTCAGTAAGACGAAGGATGAACATTTGAAACATTTGGCCATTGTGATGAGGAATCTACAGCAGGAGAAGCTGTTGATTAACATGAAGAAGTCCTCATTCATGAAGACAGAGCTCATTTACTTGGGTTTTGTTATCTCGGCAAATGAGTTGAAAATGTATCCGAGTAAGGTGGAAGCGATCAAGAATTGGCCATCACCGAGAAATGTTTTTGAGGTGAGGATTTTCCATGGATTAGCTAGTTTCTACCGGAAATTCATTAGGAATTTTAGTGGAATTAGCACAGCGATGATGGACACAGTGAAGAAGCAGCATAAAAAATTTCACTAGACAAGAGAGGCAGAGAAAAGCTTCAATCTGTTGAAGCGAAAGATCACAGAGAAACCAGTGTTGGTGTTGTCGGACTTCAAGAAGACATTTCAAGTGAAATGTGATGCAAGTGGATATGCTATAGGAGAGGTCTTAAGTCAGGAGGACAGACCAGTTGCATATTTTAGCGAGAAGCTGGATGACGCAAAGCTGAAATACTCCACGTATGATAAAGAGTTTTATGCCATCATACAAGCATTGAGGAAGTGGGGGCATTACTTGATCCCTAAAGAATTTGTATTGTACAACGATAATCATGCATTCCAGTTTGTGAGTCAACAGGATAAGTTGAACCAGAAGCATGCAAAATGGGTAGAGTATATGCAGAATTTCATGTTTGTGATCAAACAAATTTCAGGGACTGCTAACAAAGTGGCTGATGCTTTGAGCAGGAAATGTTTGTTGCTGCAGGAATTCTGAGTCAAAACATTGGGTTTTGAGAATCTGAAGGACATGCACGTAGGAGATGCAGACTTTGGAGAAGCATATGAAGCAGCTGAGAATCCCGTTCTCAGGGATCGGAGCCCATGGATAGACTACATGATCCAGGAGGGATTGTTGTTTAGAGGAAATCAACTGTGTATTCCGAATTGCTCCATGAGGGAGAATTTGCTAAAAGAAAAACACAGCGGAGGATTGGCAGGGCATTTTGGCTAGGACAAAACATTCGCAAAGTTGAGTGAATCATATTTTTGGCCAGGAATGCGAACATATGTCAAGAAGTTCATTGACAGGTGTCGAATTTGTCAGCATTCGAAGGGTAAAAAATAGAATACAGGTTTTATCAGCCATTTCCCATACTAGAGAGGCCATGGGAGGCGATAAGAATGGATTTTATATTAGGTTCGTCGAGGACGCAGAGAGGGGTGGATTCCATATTTGTGGTGGTAGACAGGTTTTCAAACATGGCACATTTTATTCCATTCTAGAAGACCAGCGATGTGATCCACATCGCAAAATTATTTTTCAAAGAGGTTGTTAGACTTCATGGATTGTCGAGAAGCATTGTATCGGACAGGGATACGAAATTCATAGGGAATTTTTGGAGGACCCTATGGAAGAAGCTAGGGACTAAATTGGCATTTAGTTCAGCTTACCATCCACATACAGATGGACAGACTGAGGTGGTCAATAAAATTCTGGGAGACTTGCTGAGGAGCTTGGTGACAGAGCACCATAGCAGCTGGGACAACATATTTCCATAGGCAGAATTTGCATACAATGATTCTGTGAATCGGAGTACAGGAAAAAGTCCATTTTAGATTGTGTATGGGACACAAATGAGGGGAGTTTCTGAACTCAAGGAGTCAGAACAGGCTACGACTAGCAGTGCTAGTGCAGAGGAATTCGCTGAAGCGATGAAGGAACTTCAAAGCAAGGTGAAGCAGCGACTACAGGATTCAAATCAGGAATACAAGTGCAGAGTAGATCAGCATCGGAGACAACTTCAGTTCGAAGTTGGTGATCTAGTTCTGGCATACTTGATAAAGGAAAGGTTCCCAAGGGGAACATATAACAAGATGAAGATGAAAAATATTGGGCCATGCAGAGTCCTAAAGAAATTTGGAGAGAATGCTTATGAGATTGAGTTGTCAAATGGCATCGGGATATGTCTGATATTTAATTTTTCAGATTTATACCCATACAGGTATGGAGGGGCAGAAACTGGAATTGAGGAACCAGTGATCCACTGGTAGAAGCAATTATCAATAGAAAAAAATCCACAGATGGAGTGCATATTGGACAAGCGAGTGGGAAAGAAGACCCGAAGGAAAGAATATTTGGAATATCTGATCAAATGGAAAAATCACCCAATCGAAGATGCCATCTAGGAAGGTGAAGCAGAGATACAGAAGCATGGACAGACCATGCAGGAGCTCATGGACAGGAGCCCATGAAAGTTTTCAAGTTGAGGATTATGATGTAGGAGCATCGCCAACTCATCAAGGAGCATCGCCCAAGACAAGCGAGCCAGCATGGAAGATAACGAACAGCTGGACAAGGCTAGCCAAAACTTTTTGAATTCTCATTTAAGAGATGTGTCTATGTATAAATGAACCATTTATGGAAAGAGCCTTTGTATGTTATAGTGGACCTTAAGCCTTTAAGATCTCATCCTTAGGTAGATGAGGCATTTAATAGATTTAATGCAGGTAGATAGATGTTTAAGTCTAGATTAGACAGTTTTAGAGTTCGAGAGGGAAAACGGATATATACACCCTCGTTGTATCATTGTAACATTATTCTTCATTCAGAAGCCAGCATTCAGAGGAGGAGAGCAAGCAGAGAAATCTGTGAAGAACACCCATATATAGGCATTGAATTAATAGAATGAAATTATGTTTCAATTTCATGGTTGTTGTTGTTTTCTCTGTGTAAATGTTATGCTCATGAATGTTTTGGTTTCTGGTGATGCATTTGCTTTGTATATGTTGTGCATGTGATTTCAGGGTTCAAATTGAAGTCTGAGAGAGAGAGAGAAAAGAATAAGTTTCAATTGTTTCTCTGTCTGAGCCAGAAGATTCCTGCATAGAGTGCAGTTGAATTCATCCGCAAAGAGTGTGTTGATGAAGGATCGATAGTTAAACTCTTATACTCATTCACCCAGAAGTTATAGGGTTATTTTGAAATCCATGTGAAGAGTGCATAGGCAGAATTAGAAGTCTCAGTAGTTAATCTGAGAAAAAGGAGGTAGAGGATGCTGTTGTCGGAGGTGCACATAGCCTGAAAGACTCAACATTTGGGGAGTTGTTGAAGGTTGAGCGTGAAGAGTGTGTGCAAAGTCTCTGAAGGAATCAGAGTTGACAAGCTCAGGAGGGATAATTCCTTCGTGATACCGCGGAGGAGAACCCAGGAAGTGGCTTGAGGAAGGTTCGAGTAGGAAGGAGATTTAGATCGGGAGGAATCCTTGAAGAGGAAAGGTCGACGGTTGGGGTTCGCCGAGGAGCCTTGCGAAATCCCGCCAGCCATCGGATCTTGGAAAATTTGCGCAGGATTTAAGACTTGGAGCACAAGGATGAGCCAAGAGACATCAGGATTCGGTTCATTGGGGGTTGCGGAGACATGAGTTTTGTGCCGGCTGAAATCGCGATTAGTGATTTCCCGATGCAACTGGAGTCATTGATCGCCACGGGGACACATGGCGTGAGATCACTACGGGATCGTGGGGTCCAGGCATCAGGGAGAAAAGGATAGGTGGCATCAAAAGTTGGGGATCGGAGATCCCAAAGGTGTGAGTTCTATGCTGTTCGAACTCGCAAATTCTGAAATCCCGATAGGGGTGAAGGACGTGGTCTCATGGACTGGCAGGTCACTTGGGAAAGGAGTAGCCGGAGGGGCTAACACCATAGTGGGAGCACCATCACAAATCGGGAATCGAGGATTCACAAGGGGAGAAATTCTTGACAATGAAAGAGCTAATTTCCTGACAGGGTAAATTACCGATAAGGGGTAACAACGCCATGGATGAGTGATCATCGGGTTTCGGGGATTTGTGAGACCCAAATCCGTGAGCACAGAACTCACGATCTAGCGAGGTATGACTTCCCCATTGAAAGAAGGGAGGTCATATAGATCATCCCGTGGGTGCGAGAGAGTCTCGATAAGGGATTTGAGGAGTGCTTTATCTCTTCGGGCCTGAGAAGAAGAAGGTCTTGGTGGAAGCGGTCGTGCCCTGAGTGGCCAACTGCGTCAACGTCATCTCAATGAGTCCAATGCCTTATGATAGGGAGGTCATACGGTGCTAGAGTACGAGGCCCATTTTATGGAGCTACTCTGGTATGCTCCGCACCTTAACACGAAGAAACTTAAGGTCAACAAGTTCATGTTCGGCCTTAACAGTAGCCTATGTGCAAAGGTTAGGATTTTGATGCCCCAAACCTTACACAATGACATCCAGAAGGCCCTCATAGTAGAGGAGGAGCTTATCAGTGGGGGTCAGACCAGGACTCTAGTGATATTAGCAAGGCAGGTATCATTTGGAATGAAATAGCACCAAACATTGGCGAGACATACTGATGCAGGAGCATCACCAACATCAAGTGAGCCAGCACGGAAACAATCGGACAGCTAGACAAGCCAACACAATTTTGAATTTCTCTTGGAGTTGATGCACGAACATAAATATGGCAATTTAATGAATCACACTTGTATAATGTAAACAAACCCTGAGTGATTTGCTCTCGTCCTTAGTAGATAGAAGGCATTTAAAGTAGTTAATGCATGTAGGTAGAATTCAATTCTAGATTAGACAGTTTTAGAGCACAAGAGGGAAACATGATATAGACACCCTCATTGTGTATTGTAACATTAGATGGAAGATCAGAAGCATTATTGAAGAGCATAGAATAAGTAGAGAGATGCGTAAGAACACCCATGTACAGATATTTGGATTAATAGAAAGGGGTTGATTCAAATTCATGGTTTTGTGTTGTTCTCTGTGTATTGATGTTGAATGTTATGCTCATGAATGTTTTCTTCCTGTTATACATTTTTTTTATATGTTGTGTATATGATTTCATGTTTGAGTTTGAAGTCTGAAAGGATGTAGGAATGTGTTTCAATTGTTTCTCTATCTGAACAAGAGTTCCTGCAAAGAGTGCAGTTGAAGTGTTCGCAAGGAGTGCCTTGACAAAGGGTTCAGATCGAGATAGCTTTTGTTCTCATTCACATAGAAGTGCAGTTGGGCACAGGAGCCGTGCAAGGAGTGTGTAGGCTGAGTGAAGTCTTAGGGTTGTGAATCTGAGTGAAATATTGAGAAACTACTGTTGCAGGTGTGCGTAGAGTCGAAAGGATTCAACACTTGGAAGTGTTTGAAGGCTGCCACAAGGAGTGCGCGCAAGAGTCTTCTCCAAGACTCAGAGTTATAAAGATCTCAGGAGGGATAAATCCTTATAATCGCTGAAGGAATTGCAGAGGAGTTGTACCTTGAAAGCTTGTAAGAAGGCATTATAAGTTTGCGCTGCAAGTGGACGAGTTTCGTGGAGAGAAACACTTTGGGTAAATTGTGCAGAGATTCGCAAAGGAAGAGACAGATGGTCGATATTCTCTGGGGAGGATTCATGATTTTCCGTGAGTCGTCATATTTCACAGAGAAGCAGGGGAGCTACTGTGAAAGCTTCGAAGGGTTCTAAGATCAGGAGGAGTAGGACCATAGATCCGAGCCACAAGGGTCATCAGATTTACATGCGAATACATGTATCAAGATTTCATGGGTTGAAATTCCATAAACATTGCAACGGGAATCATGAAATCATGAAACGCAAAATCTCGATGACTAAGAGAATAGTGTGGGGGGCACAGGATTCAACGAGTGGACAGGTGGCACATTATATCATAGTTTCGTGGGGTAAAGTCCCGAACTCTTTGAGTTAGGATTCGTGATATTGCAAACTCCGAAGTCACGATGGAGTGAAGGACCATTGAAAGGTCAAAGCTCATGTGTGTATTGGAGTTTCAACATATCGGGATTCGGGAGTCAGGGATACGAGTTTTTTGACATCGTGATCACCAAAATCGCGATAGCGAAAATCCTGAAAGGTAAGAGGAAAAAGTCAGCGTTGACTGTTGTCGGGTTTCGGGGATTCAAGAGACCATCGCCCAACCTCAGATTTCGCAAAGTCACAAAGTCCAATCTCCCAAGTGTAAAGTGGGGATCCTGTGAGAGTTTGTTGTGGGTGCAAATTTCCCTAGGGAAATAGAAGAGTGTTAGAGTTCTTCGGGCCAGTGATAGAAGAAATATCCAGTGCTGACATGGACCTTCCAACATGCGGGTTGTGGAGGGAGTGAAACATTGGCATCATTTGGTATCATAGCATAGAAAGATTCTTTTCTTTCTGTAGCAAAGGAGAATAAATTCACCATGCTGCCAAGAAGAAGGGACATGCAAACACCCGATCCACCAGAGGAGAGGGAAATGCTGAGAAGAAGAGACAGTCAGATGACAGATCCATCTATGGAGAGAGAGATGCATGATCTACGAGATAGAATCGAAGACATGGAGACAACACAAAGACGCACAGTCAGTGCGTGGGATCTTAGTGATTCTAAGAGTGAAGTTGAGGATGAACATGAAGAAGAAGTTGCAGTTCAAGATGCATCAAACGAACATTTGATCAGAGCTATTGAAAGAATGGGTGAAAGAGAAAAGATGGACATTCCATTTTATAAGGGAAACCTAGATGCAGAGGAGCTTCTAGACTAGATTAGAGCCCTGGACACATACTTTGATTATGAGGATGTCGAAGAGGACAAGAAGGTCAAGCATGCTATCACAATATTGAAATGACATGCAAAATTATGGTGGGATGAACTACAAGATGATAGACGCTGCAAGGGAAAGCAAAAAATCAAGAGCTAGGACTGAATGATCGTGAAGATGAAGGAGAAATTAATCCCTAGAGATTATCAAATTACTCTGTTCAGGAGGATGCAGAACCTGAGACAGAAGCTAATGACAGTGAAAGAATACACTGAGGAATTCTATAAAATGAACATCAGAGGAGGTCATCGGTAGAGTGATGATGAGAAAGTTGCCAGATACATGAATGGCCTAATATATGATATCCAGGATGAGATGAGCATGGTAACCATCCAAATGGTGGAAGATGCTTATTAGATGTCTCTGAAAGCTGAGGAGAAGATGAGCTGAAAGAAGAGTCAAAGAGGCTGAGGTAGAAGTCATCCTAGAGGCAAATCAGTTGCCCAGGACAAATATCAGAAACCCAAAGAGGAGTGGAAGAAACCTTAGACTTGAATTGAGAGAGGTGGAACCTCATAGCGGGGGCAATACACTAATTATAGAGGGTAGCATACTGAGCAGAGAGGAGATTATGCTGACAATAACACTTTTCCTCGTACTAGAGGTAGAGGAAGAAGAAGAGGTGGACTAATAACATTCTTCACATGTGGAAAGAATGGGCACAAGTCTTATGAGTGTCTAGATAAGAAGAAAGAAAGTGGAGAAGCTCACATCTCCGAAGCACAGAGGTGGGATGTTGAGGCAGAATATGCTAAAGGCGGAAGATCGTTGATGATGCGAAAAGTCCTTTTGACACCCGAGAAGGAGGTGGAGAGTTCAGTCCAAAGGACCAGACTTTTCAAGACTGCTTGCAAGACCAAGGATAGGGTATGCAAGGTCATTGTAGATAGTGGTAGCACGAATAATCTCATTTCTATATATATGGTACAGAAGTAGGAGCTGGAGACGAATGATCATCCAAGCCCATATAGAGTTTTATTGCTACAAAAAGGACACCAGGTAACTGTCACTAAACAATGCTTAGTTGAATTTAAGATAGGAGAATACAATGACAAGATCTTGTGTGATGTCATTCATATGGATGTTTGTCATCTATTGCTGGGTAGACCATGGCAATATGACAGGAATGTGATTCATGAAGGGAGAATGAACACATACACCCTGGAGATGAATGGGAGGACTCACATGTTGCTTTCAATTAAGGATAAGGAGATGAAGCCATAAGTAAGAAACACTATACTTCTCATGAGTGGGAAGGAACTTCTTATGGAGGTTAAGAATAAGGAAGAGACACAGTTCATTGTGGTCAAAAATCCTAGGATTGTTTTGACCAACACAAGGGTAGATGATTTACCAGAGGAGATTCAGGAACTGCTGGAAGAGTTCGTTGATATAGTAGTGGACGAATTACCTCATTCATTCCCACCGATTAGAAGTGTAATTCATCCCATTGATCTCATACCAAGAGCCAGTTTTCCAAACAAAGCCACGTACAAGTTGACACCGCAAGAGAATGAAGAGGTCAAGAGGCAAGTTTAGGATTTATTGGACAAAGGTTTGGTCAGGGAGAGCTTGAGTCCATGTGTTGTTCCAATAGTATTCAGTCTGAAGAAAGACAGAGGCTAGAGGATGTGTACTGATTCAAGGGTGATCAACAAGATAACCATCAAGTACAGATTTCCATTGCCAAGGATGGATGATCTGATGGATTGCTTGAGTGGAGCAAAGTATTTTTCAAAGATTGATTTGAAAAGCGGTTATCATCAGATCCACATGAGAGAAGGTGATGAGTGGAAGACAACATTCAAAACCAACGAAGGGTTGTATGAATGGCTTGTTATGTTGTTTGGCTTAACAAATGCAGAAAAACAGTTGTTTGGCTTGTTATGTTGTCATTGTGTGTTTGGATGACATACTGATTTATAGTAAAACAGTGGCAGAACACCTGAAGCATTTGACTACAGTGATGCAGAAACTA
>ML817052.1:0-11545 GCA_009831015.1 Picea engelmannii | reverse complement strand
TTTTATGCTTGGCCTTCTTGTGTCGTGAGGGATGTAGACACCACCATGTTCCTAAGAACAGTCACTAGCCCTGAGACCTTAAATGGTTAAAATCGATGGGAACCTGGGCTTGAGCATTGGGTATGTGTCTTTGACGTCCTAACCATTGTAGGGTAGGACAGGCAGGTAGTCAGTCTTATTATTTTTTCGGTTGATTGTTGTTCGTTGCTAGCAGAGGTTGATGTGCGTCTTAGATCCTTATGTTGATATCGCAGTTGTATGCATCATGATTCGTCATCATGTGGTGGTGCAGAGTATAATGTCTTATTACCCTTGTACACACGCACACATACACAGAGAAAAATAAAATTGCACATTTTATAAGAGGTTTGTCGACGTAACGAGCAGGAACGTTACATATGGTATCAGAGAGGGGTTCAACCCGTGACTTGGGATCACTACGGGTTTCGTTGACATGATTTGATTATACTGTTTCTAATCGAGTTGGTTGTGTGCGTGCAAGTAAGCGGTCATGCCCTGAGTGGCTGACTGCGTTAGAGTGGTATCAGAGCAAGGAATTCTCTCTGTTTTCTATAGCGGAGGAGAAATAAAGATTTCACCATGTCGCCCAGAAGAGAAAGGAAATCACCTGATCCGGAAGACAGGGAGGTGAGAAGAAGAGGCAGGCCAGTAGGAAATCCAGAGATGGAAAGACAGATACGAGATCTCAGAGTGAGACTCAAGGAGATGGAAACAGCTCAGAGATGTACAGTTGGTGCAGGGGATCTTAGTGATTCCAACAATGAGGTTGAAGCTAAACCACAAGGAGAAGTTGCAGCTGAAGATGCAGCCAATGAGAGGTTAATTAAGGCTATCGCTCAGATGAGTTCAAAGACCAAAATGGACATTCTAGATTATGAAGGAAGTCTGGATGCAGAGGAGCTATTGGATTGGATCCGAGCTCTTGACACCTACTTCGATTATGAGGAGATCGAAGAGGATAAAAAGGTAAGGCATGCTGTCACAAAATTAAAGGGACATGCAACATTGTGGTGGGACGAGCTACAGGCGAATAGACGTTCCAAAGGTAAACAAAAATTAAAAGTTGGGACCGAATGATTGCTAAGATGAAGGAAAAATTCATCCCAAGGGATTATCAGATCACACTATTCAGGGGAATGTAGAACCTGAGACAGAAGTTGATGACGGTGAAGGAATACACTGAAGAGTTTTACAAGCTCAATATCAGAGCAGGTCATCGGGAAAGCGATAATGAGAAGGCAGCCAGATACCTGAATGGTCTGAGATACGACATTCAGGATGAATTAAGAATGACAACCATTAAGACTGTTGAGGATGCTTACCAGATGGCTCTGAAAGTCGAGGAGATGTTGAGTCGTAAGCAGAGTCAGTGAGGGCGAGGCAGAAGTTAGCCCAGAGGCAAGGCAGTTTCCCAAGAGAGATATCAAAAGCCCAAGGAGGAATGGAAAAAACCTCAGGGTAAGATTGAAAGAGGTGGAACCTCACAGCGAGGATAGAAATATGCTGAGTCAAGGAGACAACATAATGAACAGAGAGGAGATTATGCTGATGCAAACACTTTTCCTCGTACCAGAGGTAGGGGAAGAGGCTGAGGTGGAGTGATCACATGCTTCACATGTGGAAAGGATGGAAACAAGGCCATTGACTATCCAGACGGGAAAAAGGATGGAGGAGAAGCTCACATCACTGAAGCGCAGAGACGTGATGTTGAGAATGAAGACACAGAAGAAGGAAGGTCACTGACGATGCACAAAGTTCTTTTGACACCCGAGAAAGAGGTGGAGGACTCAGCACAAAGGACCAGACTGTTCAGAATGGATTTCAAAGACAAGGAATGGAAGTGCAAGGTCATCATGGACAACGGAAGAACTGATAATCTCATTTCAACCAAGATGGTGGAGAAACTATCGCTGGAGACAACTGATCACCCGAGTCCACATAAAGTCTCATGGCTACAGAAGGGAAATTAGGTGAGTGTCACTAAACAATGTTTGGTTGACTTTAAAATTGGGGGATATAATGATAAAGTCTTGTGTGATGTCATTCCCATGGATGTATGTCATTTGTTATTGGGTAGACCATGGAAATATGACCGAAATGTGGTTCATGACGGGAGAATGAACACATATACTTTAGAGAAGGATGGGAGGACACACAGACTACTTCCGATAAAGGATAAAGAAGTGAAACCGGAAGTAAGCAACACAATACTTCTCATGAGTGGGAAGGAGATTCTCACAGAGATGGAGAAGAAGGAAGATCCACAATTTTTTGTGGTCAGGAAACCAAGGATTATCCTGACTAGCACAAGAGTGGATGATCTACCAGATGATATTCAAGAACTGCTGGGAGAGTTCGCTGACATCATCATGGACGAATTACCTCGTTCATTGCCACAGATGAGGAGTGTGAGTCATCACATCAACCTCATACCAGGGGCCAATTTGTCGAATAAGGTTGTGTACAGATTAATGCCACAGGAAAATGAGGAAGTCAAGAAGCAGGTCCAGGATTTGTTGGACAAGGGATTGGTCAGAGAAAGCCTGAGTCCTTGTGTTTTTCCAATAGTGCTTAGTCCGAAGAAGGATGGAGGTTGGAGAATGTGCACCAAATCTAGAGCAATCAACAAAATCACCATCAGGTACAGATTTCCATTGTCGAGAATGGATGATCTGATGGATTGCCTGAGTGGGGAAAATTATTTTTTGAAGATTGATTTGAAGAGCAGATATCACCAGATTCACATGAGGGAAGGTGATGAATGGAAGACAACATTCAAAACAAACGAAGGTTTGTACGAATGTCTGGTCATGTCGTTTGTCTTGAAAAACACATCTAGCACATTCATGAGGCTGATGAATGAAGTCCCGAGGGAATTCATCGGGAAATTTGTAATTGTATATTTGGATGATATATTGAACTTCAGTAAGATGAAGGCTGAACATTTGAAACATTTGGCCATTGTGATGAGGAATCTACAGCAGGAGAAGCTGTTGATTAACATGAAGAAGTCCTCATTCATGAAGACAAAGCTCATTTACTTGGGTTTTGTTATCTCGGCAAATGAGTTGAAAATGTATCCGAGTAAGGTGGAAGCGATCAAGAATTGGCCATCACCGAGAAATGTTTTTGAGGTGAGGATTTTCCATGGATTAGCTAGTTTCTACCGGAAATTCATTAGGAATTTTAGTGGAATTAGCACAGCGATGATGGACACAGTGAAGAAGCAGCATAAAAAATTTCACTAGACAAGAGAGGCAGAGAAAAGCTTCAATCTGTTGAAGCGAAAGATCACAGAGAAACCAGTGTTGGTGTTGTCGGACTTCAAGAAGACATTTCAAGTGAAATGTGATGCAAGTGGATATGCTATAGGAGAGGTCTTAAGTCAGGAGGACAGACCAGTTGCATATTTTAGCGAGAAGCTGGATGACGCAAAGCTGAAATACTCCACGTATGATAAAGAGTTTTATGCCATCATACAAGCATTGAGGAAGTGGGGGCATTACTTGATCCCTAAAGAATTTGTATTGTACAACGATAATCATGCATTCCAGTTTGTGAGTCAACAGGATAAGTTGAACCAGAAGCATGCAAAATGGGTAGAGTATATGCAGAATTTCATGTTTGTGATCAAACAAATTTCAGGGACTGCTAACAAAGTGGCTGATGCTTTGAGCAGGAAATGTTTGTTGCTGCAGGAATTCTGAGTCAAAACATTGGGTTTTGAGAATCTGAAGGACATGCACGTAGGAGATGCAGACTTTGGAGAAGCATATGAAGCAGCTGAGAATCCCGTTCTCAGGGATCGGAGCCCATGGATAGACTACATGATCCAGGAGGGATTGTTGTTTAGAGGAAATCAACTGTGTATTCCGAATTGCTCCATGAGGGAGAATTTGCTAAAAGAAAAACACAGCGGAGGATTGGCAGGGCATTTTGGCTAGGACAAAACATTCGCAAAGTTGAGTGAATCATATTTTTGGCCAGGAATGCGAACATATGTCAAGAAGTTCATTGACAGGTGTCGAATTTGTCAGCATTCGAAGGGTAAAAAATAGAATACAGGTTTTATCAGCCATTTCCCATACTAGAGAGGCCATGGGAGGCGATAAGAATGGATTTTATATTAGGTTCGTCGAGGACGCAGAGAGGGGTGGATTCCATATTTGTGGTGGTAGACAGGTTTTCAAACATGGCACATTTTATTCCATTCTAGAAGACCAGCGATGTGATCCACATCGCAAAATTATTTTTCAAAGAGGTTGTTAGACTTCATGGATTGTCGAGAAGCATTGTATCGGACAGGGATACGAAATTCATAGGGAATTTTTGGAGGACCCTATGGAAGAAGCTAGGGACTAAATTGGCATTTAGTTCAGCTTACCATCCACATACAGATGGACAGACTGAGGTGGTCAATAAAATTCTGGGAGACTTGCTGAGGAGCTTGGTGACAGAGCACCATAGCAGCTGGGACAACATATTTCCATAGGCAGAATTTGCATACAATGATTCTGTGAATCGGAGTACAGGAAAAAGTCCATTTTAGATTGTGTATGGGACACAAATGAGGGGAGTTTCTGAACTCAAGGAGTCAGAACAGGCTACGACTAGCAGTGCTAGTGCAGAGGAATTCGCTGAAGCGATGAAGGAACTTCAAAGCAAGGTGAAGCAGCGACTACAGGATTCAAATCAGGAATACAAGTGCAGAGTAGATCAGCATCGGAGACAACTTCAGTTCGAAGTTGGTGATCTAGTTCTGGCATACTTGATAAAGGAAAGGTTCCCAAGGGGAACATATAACAAGATGAAGATGAAAAATATTGGGCCATGCAGAGTCCTAAAGAAATTTGGAGAGAATGCTTATGAGATTGAGTTGTCAAATGGCATCGGGATATGTCTGATATTTAATTTTTCAGATTTATACCCATACAGGTATGGAGGGGCAGAAACTGGAATTGAGGAACCAGTGATCCACTGGTAGAAGCAATTATCAATAGAAAAAAATCCACAGATGGAGTGCATATTGGACAAGCGAGTGGGAAAGAAGACCCGAAGGAAAGAATATTTGGAATATCTGATCAAATGGAAAAATCACCCAATCGAAGATGCCATCTAGGAAGGTGAAGCAGAGATACAGAAGCATGGACAGACCATGCAGGAGCTCATGGACAGGAGCCCATGAAAGTTTTCAAGTTGAGGATTATGATGTAGGAGCATCGCCAACTCATCAAGGAGCATCGCCCAAGACAAGCGAGCCAGCATGGAAGATAACGAACAGCTGGACAAGGCTAGCCAAAACTTTTTGAATTCTCATTTAAGAGATGTGTCTATGTATAAATGAACCATTTATGGAAAGAGCCTTTGTATGTTATAGTGGACCTTAAGCCTTTAAGATCTCATCCTTAGGTAGATGAGGCATTTAATAGATTTAATGCAGGTAGATAGATGTTTAAGTCTAGATTAGACAGTTTTAGAGTTCGAGAGGGAAAACGGATATATACACCCTCGTTGTATCATTGTAACATTATTCTTCATTCAGAAGCCAGCATTCAGAGGAGGAGAGCAAGCAGAGAAATCTGTGAAGAACACCCATATATAGGCATTGAATTAATAGAATGAAATTATGTTTCAATTTCATGGTTGTTGTTGTTTTCTCTGTGTAAATGTTATGCTCATGAATGTTTTGGTTTCTGGTGATGCATTTGCTTTGTATATGTTGTGCATGTGATTTCAGGGTTCAAATTGAAGTCTGAGAGAGAGAGAGAAAAGAATAAGTTTCAATTGTTTCTCTGTCTGAGCCAGAAGATTCCTGCATAGAGTGCAGTTGAATTCATCCGCAAAGAGTGTGTTGATGAAGGATCGATAGTTAAACTCTTATACTCATTCACCCAGAAGTTATAGGGTTATTTTGAAATCCATGTGAAGAGTGCATAGGCAGAATTAGAAGTCTCAGTAGTTAATCTGAGAAAAAGGAGGTAGAGGATGCTGTTGTCGGAGGTGCACATAGCCTGAAAGACTCAACATTTGGGGAGTTGTTGAAGGTTGAGCGTGAAGAGTGTGTGCAAAGTCTCTGAAGGAATCAGAGTTGACAAGCTCAGGAGGGATAATTCCTTCGTGATACCGCGGAGGAGAACCCAGGAAGTGGCTTGAGGAAGGTTCGAGTAGGAAGGAGATTTAGATCGGGAGGAATCCTTGAAGAGGAAAGGTCGACGGTTGGGGTTCGCCGAGGAGCCTTGCGAAATCCCGCCAGCCATCGGATCTTGGAAAATTTGCGCAGGATTTAAGACTTGGAGCACAAGGATGAGCCAAGAGACATCAGGATTCGGTTCATTGGGGGTTGCGGAGACATGAGTTTTGTGCCGGCTGAAATCGCGATTAGTGATTTCCCGATGCAACTGGAGTCATTGATCGCCACGGGGACACATGGCGTGAGATCACTACGGGATCGTGGGGTCCAGGCATCAGGGAGAAAAGGATAGGTGGCATCAAAAGTTGGGGATCGGAGATCCCAAAGGTGTGAGTTCTATGCTGTTCGAACTCGCAAATTCTGAAATCCCGATAGGGGTGAAGGACGTGGTCTCATGGACTGGCAGGTCACTTGGGAAAGGAGTAGCCGGAGGGGCTAACACCATAGTGGGAGCACCATCACAAATCGGGAATCGAGGATTCACAAGGGGAGAAATTCTTGACAATGAAAGAGCTAATTTCCTGACAGGGTAAATTACCGATAAGGGGTAACAACGCCATGGATGAGTGATCATCGGGTTTCGGGGATTTGTGAGACCCAAATCCGTGAGCACAGAACTCACGATCTAGCGAGGTATGACTTCCCCATTGAAAGAAGGGAGGTCATATAGATCATCCCGTGGGTGCGAGAGAGTCTCGATAAGGGATTTGAGGAGTGCTTTATCTCTTCGGGCCTGAGAAGAAGAAGGTCTTGGTGGAAGCGGTCGTGCCCTGAGTGGCCAACTGCGTCAACGTCATCTCAATGAGTCCAATGCCTTATGATAGGGAGGTCATACGGTGCTAGAGTACGAGGCCCATTTTATGGAGCTACTCTGGTATGCTCCGCACCTTAACACGAAGAAACTTAAGGTCAACAAGTTCATGTTCGGCCTTAACAGTAGCCTATGTGCAAAGGTTAGGATTTTGATGCCCCAAACCTTACACAATGACATCCAGAAGGCCCTCATAGTAGAGGAGGAGCTTATCAGTGGGGGTCAGACCAGGACTCTAGTGATATTAGCAAGGCAGGTATCATTTGGAATGAAATAGCACCAAACATTGGCGAGACATACTGATGCAGGAGCATCACCAACATCAAGTGAGCCAGCACGGAAACAATCGGACAGCTAGACAAGCCAACACAATTTTGAATTTCTCTTGGAGTTGATGCACGAACATAAATATGGCAATTTAATGAATCACACTTGTATAATGTAAACAAACCCTGAGTGATTTGCTCTCGTCCTTAGTAGATAGAAGGCATTTAAAGTAGTTAATGCATGTAGGTAGAATTCAATTCTAGATTAGACAGTTTTAGAGCACAAGAGGGAAACATGATATAGACACCCTCATTGTGTATTGTAACATTAGATGGAAGATCAGAAGCATTATTGAAGAGCATAGAATAAGTAGAGAGATGCGTAAGAACACCCATGTACAGATATTTGGATTAATAGAAAGGGGTTGATTCAAATTCATGGTTTTGTGTTGTTCTCTGTGTATTGATGTTGAATGTTATGCTCATGAATGTTTTCTTCCTGTTATACATTTTTTTTATATGTTGTGTATATGATTTCATGTTTGAGTTTGAAGTCTGAAAGGATGTAGGAATGTGTTTCAATTGTTTCTCTATCTGAACAAGAGTTCCTGCAAAGAGTGCAGTTGAAGTGTTCGCAAGGAGTGCCTTGACAAAGGGTTCAGATCGAGATAGCTTTTGTTCTCATTCACATAGAAGTGCAGTTGGGCACAGGAGCCGTGCAAGGAGTGTGTAGGCTGAGTGAAGTCTTAGGGTTGTGAATCTGAGTGAAATATTGAGAAACTACTGTTGCAGGTGTGCGTAGAGTCGAAAGGATTCAACACTTGGAAGTGTTTGAAGGCTGCCACAAGGAGTGCGCGCAAGAGTCTTCTCCAAGACTCAGAGTTATAAAGATCTCAGGAGGGATAAATCCTTATAATCGCTGAAGGAATTGCAGAGGAGTTGTACCTTGAAAGCTTGTAAGAAGGCATTATAAGTTTGCGCTGCAAGTGGACGAGTTTCGTGGAGAGAAACACTTTGGGTAAATTGTGCAGAGATTCGCAAAGGAAGAGACAGATGGTCGATATTCTCTGGGGAGGATTCATGATTTTCCGTGAGTCGTCATATTTCACAGAGAAGCAGGGGAGCTACTGTGAAAGCTTCGAAGGGTTCTAAGATCAGGAGGAGTAGGACCATAGATCCGAGCCACAAGGGTCATCAGATTTACATGCGAATACATGTATCAAGATTTCATGGGTTGAAATTCCATAAACATTGCAACGGGAATCATGAAATCATGAAACGCAAAATCTCGATGACTAAGAGAATAGTGTGGGGGGCACAGGATTCAACGAGTGGACAGGTGGCACATTATATCATAGTTTCGTGGGGTAAAGTCCCGAACTCTTTGAGTTAGGATTCGTGATATTGCAAACTCCGAAGTCACGATGGAGTGAAGGACCATTGAAAGGTCAAAGCTCATGTGTGTATTGGAGTTTCAACATATCGGGATTCGGGAGTCAGGGATACGAGTTTTTTGACATCGTGATCACCAAAATCGCGATAGCGAAAATCCTGAAAGGTAAGAGGAAAAAGTCAGCGTTGACTGTTGTCGGGTTTCGGGGATTCAAGAGACCATCGCCCAACCTCAGATTTCGCAAAGTCACAAAGTCCAATCTCCCAAGTGTAAAGTGGGGATCCTGTGAGAGTTTGTTGTGGGTGCAAATTTCCCTAGGGAAATAGAAGAGTGTTAGAGTTCTTCGGGCCAGTGATAGAAGAAATATCCAGTGCTGACATGGACCTTCCAACATGCGGGTTGTGGAGGGAGTGAAACATTGGCATCATTTGGTATCATAGCATAGAAAGATTCTTTTCTTTCTGTAGCAAAGGAGAATAAATTCACCATGCTGCCAAGAAGAAGGGACATGCAAACACCCGATCCACCAGAGGAGAGGGAAATGCTGAGAAGAAGAGACAGTCAGATGACAGATCCATCTATGGAGAGAGAGATGCATGATCTACGAGATAGAATCGAAGACATGGAGACAACACAAAGACGCACAGTCAGTGCGTGGGATCTTAGTGATTCTAAGAGTGAAGTTGAGGATGAACATGAAGAAGAAGTTGCAGTTCAAGATGCATCAAACGAACATTTGATCAGAGCTATTGAAAGAATGGGTGAAAGAGAAAAGATGGACATTCCATTTTATAAGGGAAACCTAGATGCAGAGGAGCTTCTAGACTAGATTAGAGCCCTGGACACATACTTTGATTATGAGGATGTCGAAGAGGACAAGAAGGTCAAGCATGCTATCACAATATTGAAATGACATGCAAAATTATGGTGGGATGAACTACAAGATGATAGACGCTGCAAGGGAAAGCAAAAAATCAAGAGCTAGGACTGAATGATCGTGAAGATGAAGGAGAAATTAATCCCTAGAGATTATCAAATTACTCTGTTCAGGAGGATGCAGAACCTGAGACAGAAGCTAATGACAGTGAAAGAATACACTGAGGAATTCTATAAAATGAACATCAGAGGAGGTCATCGGTAGAGTGATGATGAGAAAGTTGCCAGATACATGAATGGCCTAATATATGATATCCAGGATGAGATGAGCATGGTAACCATCCAAATGGTGGAAGATGCTTATTAGATGTCTCTGAAAGCTGAGGAGAAGATGAGCTGAAAGAAGAGTCAAAGAGGCTGAGGTAGAAGTCATCCTAGAGGCAAATCAGTTGCCCAGGACAAATATCAGAAACCCAAAGAGGAGTGGAAGAAACCTTAGACTTGAATTGAGAGAGGTGGAACCTCATAGCGGGGGCAATACACTAATTATAGAGGGTAGCATACTGAGCAGAGAGGAGATTATGCTGACAATAACACTTTTCCTCGTACTAGAGGTAGAGGAAGAAGAAGAGGTGGACTAATAACATTCTTCACATGTGGAAAGAATGGGCACAAGTCTTATGAGTGTCTAGATAAGAAGAAAGAAAGTGGAGAAGCTCACATCTCCGAAGCACAGAGGTGGGATGTTGAGGCAGAATATGCTAAAGGCGGAAGATCGTTGATGATGCGAAAAGTCCTTTTGACACCCGAGAAGGAGGTGGAGAGTTCAGTCCAAAGGACCAGACTTTTCAAGACTGCTTGCAAGACCAAGGATAGGGTATGCAAGGTCATTGTAGATAGTGGTAGCACGAATAATCTCATTTCTATATATATGGTACAGAAGTAGGAGCTGGAGACGAATGATCATCCAAGCCCATATAGAGTTTTATTGCTACAAAAAGGACACCAGGTAACTGTCACTAAACAATGCTTAGTTGAATTTAAGATAGGAGAATACAATGACAAGATCTTGTGTGATGTCATTCATATGGATGTTTGTCATCTATTGCTGGGTAGACCATGGCAATATGACAGGAATGTGATTCATGAAGGGAGAATGAACACATACACCCTGGAGATGAATGGGAGGACTCACATGTTGCTTTCAATTAAGGATAAGGAGATGAAGCCATAAGTAAGAAACACTATACTTCTCATGAGTGGGAAGGAACTTCTTATGGAGGTTAAGAATAAGGAAGAGACACAGTTCATTGTGGTCAAAAATCCTAGGATTGTTTTGACCAACACAAGGGTAGATGATTTACCAGAGGAGATTCAGGAACTGCTGGAAGAGTTCGTTGATATAGTAGTGGACGAATTACCTCATTCATTCCCACCGATTAGAAGTGTAATTCATCCCATTGATCTCATACCAAGAGCCAGTTTTCCAAACAAAGCCACGTACAAGTTGACACCGCAAGAGAATGAAGAGGTCAAGAGGCAAGTTTAGGATTTATTGGACAAAGGTTTGGTCAGGGAGAGCTTGAGTCCATGTGTTGTTCCAATAGTATTCAGTCTGAAGAAAGACAGAGGCTAGAGGATGTGTACTGATTCAAGGGTGATCAACAAGATAACCATCAAGTACAGATTTCCATTGCCAAGGATGGATGATCTGATGGATTGCTTGAGTGGAGCAAAGTATTTTTCAAAGATTGATTTGAAAAGCGGTTATCATCAGATCCACATGAGAGAAGGTGATGAGTGGAAGACAACATTCAAAACCAACGAAGGGTTGTATGAATGGCTTGTTATGTTGTTTGGCTTAACAAATGCAGAAAAACAGTTGTTTGGCTTGTTATGTTGTCATTGTGTGTTTGGATGACATACTGATTTATAGTAAAACAGTGGCAGAACACCTGAAGCATTTGACTACAGTGATGCAGAAACTA